>JAPMOQ010000978.1:94670-179249 GCA_026543055.1 Argiope trifasciata | reverse complement strand
TATATATATATATATACACCGAAGAGCCATCACATTATGACCACCCTGCTAATAACATGTAGGACCACCTTTAGCCCTCAAAACTGCTAGTACCCGCCGTGGCATTGATTCCACAAGGTGCTGATAGGTAGTCTGAGGTATCTGGTACAAAGCGCTCACCAACTGGTCCTGCAGTTCCCTCACATTGCGAATGGATAGCATGGCAGCACGAATTTGGTTTTCCAAGTAGGACCATAGATTCTCTATTGGATTAATCTCAGGTGAGTTTGGGGGGCCAAGACATGACTTGAAAGTCACTGGAATGTTCCTCGAACCTATCCATGACGATTCGACTTTTATGACATGGTGCATTATCCTGTTGGTACACGCCATCCCCCGCAGGAAACACTGTTCCTATGAATGGGTGAACCTGGTCTGCAACCATGTTCACGTACCTTCCAGACGCCAAGGATTGTTCTATGGGGATTATGGGTCCTAATGTGCTCCATGAAAACATTGCCCACACCATAATACCCCCACCACCGGCTTTCTCCGTCCAACTGTGCATCCGGGAGCAAGGGATTCATTTGGAAATCGGCGTATTCTCACACGCCCGTCGAGGTGATGGACCAGAAAACGTGATTCGTCGGACCATGCAACCTTCTTCCATTCCTCTGGTGTCCAATCCCGATGTTTCTTGGCCCATAGCAGACGCATTTGGCGATGACGTTCCGTTAGTGCAGGAACATGCTTCGGCCTCCGGCAGCGTAGGCCCATACGCAGCAATGTACGCTGCACAGTGTGTTGAGAAACACTGTATGGGTCACCACTGTTATAGCTGGTGGTGATTTTGGCTGTTGTAGCCCTTCAGTCACGGCGAACAATGCATAGCAATCTCCACTCTCCTCTGGAATGCGCCGTGGACGACGCACTTTTGGCCGGCGACTTGCCGTTTCACCATCCCTGCACCACCTTTGATATGTGCTCACAACAACTGCACGTGAACCGCCCACTAAACACGCCGTTTCTGATATTGATGTTCCAAGTCTCCGAGCTATAACGATTTGACCTTTATCAAAGTCTGATAAATCCGCTGCTTTTATCATTATGTGGCTAATCGCACTATGTTTAGAAAGACACCGCATACCCATTTTATATACTCCAATATCAACCATGCACGTGCAGTGGTTCTGCTCCTGGGCTAGCCCATTCTCATAGATGGAGGGTGGTCATAATGTAATGGCTCTTCGGTGTATATATATATATATATATATATAAACATGTCAATAAAATTATTTTGAAATAATTATACAATTGAAACTATGATGATGTTAATGTTTCCTCCCATGCAGTAAACGATGAAAATAAATAGGAAATAAATCTCATGTAAAGATATATGTGCTGGTGATCAAATTGGAAATTATTTAAGATAATTTTAACATTTATTTATTTTTCTTAAAGAGAAGTAAAAAAATGTCATTAAAATTGTATGAAGTAAGACTGTGGTAAAATATATGCTATAATAACAGTTACAGAAGTTGAAGAAAACTTGATATCATGGAAAATGTTATCAAAAGAATATCTTTTATGGAATTTTAGATTTATTAATATAAATATAAAAATTGATGTTTCGTATTTTTAGTAGTTTTACAAAATTTTGGAATTATGATAGTTTTAAATATTATGACTCTATTTTATGAAATCTGAATAATCAATAAACTAATGTTTAAATTTGACTCCGGTGAGTTTTCAGAAATAAATCGCCTAATGATTGGTATTTGGTAGCTTACTGATAAAACAAATGGGGAAATGATTGGTTTTGGGTCACACATTAATAAAAGTCTGAATTATTTCATCATAAGAGTAAAGGCATTTTCATTAGTTTTTTGAAGACTTTCAGTGCAATTTTGTGAATTTTTTTCTGACATGGTTTCTTTAAAATTTGGGTAAAACATACACTTATCAACATTCTTCTGATTTATCCAGTTATTACGAATATTTTTCAATAAAGGGACAGTATCGATCATGAAAAAAAGGTATGTCTTTATTTACAGGATGTAGATAAACAATTGAATATGGCCGTGAATTAGAAGCGAACTGAGACATTGTTTTTTGAATAATTGAATTGTCTGTTACCACACATATCACTTTAAAACCAATGTTTTCTAATCCATTAATAATTTTTTAATGAATGTATGTAAAACGTCTGCTGCTAATTTATTCACAGAAAGAATGTGAACAACATTTTAATATGACGATGAAATAATATTTATCATGAAAGTCATAACACTTGTGGCGGTATTTTCTGAATTGTAACTTAAACCTGATATACTTTCTCCTTTGTAATCAAAGTAGGGTTTGATGTGTATTTCATCTATTTGAAAAATAACGTTTTTATTTGAAGATACTATAAATTTCTGCTTAATGCATCAACTATGTAATTTCTACTTAATGCTTCAACTATGTAATTTCTGCTTAATGTATCTTAAAAAATGCAATTCATTCTGCTCTGACTGAGGGTAAGTGTTGGTAGCTATGCATACAGTTCTCAAAGTCACAGGATGTGGTAACAAAATATAGCCAGACTTTCTGATAAATTTATATGCATGCGGTATCATTGAATAAAATAATGAGCAAAATATCTTCATTTCAGTAGAGTAGCAATTACTATGCTCATTTTAAATAAGCAAGGCAGATTGCTCTTTAATAAATGCTATAACGTTGGTTAAAATTTCTTGGGTTATATTTAAATTATCCATGAAACCATACATTTGGGAAATAATATCCGAATTCAGCAATGAGTTATTTTTCTTCATTTCTGGCAGACGTACGTAATATACCGGGTGGCCAGAAATAAAACACCCCTACTCTGACCTCCCTGGATATCGAACTACTCAGTGTAAAGGCTTGAAAATTTGTGGACATACTATTCAAAAAATGGGGAAACGGATTTCACGAAAAAAAAAAATTTAGTTCCAGAAATCACCGATAGGTGGCGCTGTACCACTGGACGTATGCTAAAAAGACACAAAAACACGTTTTAAACACATTTTATTTGAAAGTACCAAGCATACATGAAACAAGGACGTTATCGATGCAGGGAATGCTGCTCAATATGGTTCCCTTCCTGAAGATGTAAAATGTGAAGTCTGTGGACAGCTTGTTCAATTGCGGATCGTAACTGGTCATCTGAGATGCTTCTCACATGCAGACTGATACTCTCTTTCAAATCTGCCAAGGTTATCAGACGTTCTCGATAAACAAGGTTTTTTAAGTGTCCCCAAAGCCAAAAATCACACGGATTAAGATCCGGTGAACGAGATGGCCAAGTTGTCGGAAACGCGCGACTGATTATTCTGTCAGTGGTGAAATGTTGGCGAAGAAACTGTTGCACAGGGAGTCCAATGTGTGGAGGTGCTCCATCTTGCATAAAAGTAATGGTGTCAAGGCATTGGCGCTGCTGCAAATGGGGTACAACAAATGTTTCGAGCATCCTTTTGTACCTGTTGGCCGTCACGGTACATGTCTCAAGGCCATTGGAAGTAACCTCTTCGAAAAAGAACGGTCCAAGGATGAATGTGGCTGTGAATCCACACCAGACTGTAACTTTCGGTGAGTGGAGTGGAATCTCTTGGAAGGTACGGGGGTTTGTCGTGTCCCATATGCGACAGTTATGGGTGTTCACTGTTCCACTGAGGTGGAAATGGGCCTCATCGCTCCACAGAATCTGCCACGGCCACGATGCATCCACTTCAACTCTAGCAAGAAATGTCAATGCAAAGGTCAGTCGCATCTCCCTGTCTGTGGCCAGCAATTGTTGATTAGGGCGGATTTTGTACGGGAAACAATGCACCATTTTTCTGAGTACGTTCCACACTGTGCTATAGGGAACACCCAAGTGTCGTGACACTGCACGTGCACTACTGCAGCCTAAAACATTATCCATTGACTGTTCAACAATACCGGTGGCAACATCTTCAACGACATCTGAACGAACCGGTTTGCGTCCTCGACCAGGCTGAACTCCAAGATGTCCAGTTTCCTCGAATCGAGCGATCATTCTCCTGAGAGCTTGTGGAAGCAATGGTCCCTTACGCAAATCCTTAAGTCGGCGAAACTCTCGAAGTGCTGCTGGAGCATTTCCTTTATTCTCGTAAAACAACTTCACAAGCAAAGCGCGTTCTGGCAGCGTGACAGCCATCACTAATAAGAATGACATTCCCCACCTTTTAACTTCTTTTATACCCAGAACATGGCTTCTAATCATGCTTTATGCAAATTTTTCTGGTTACAGTATGAAATTGCAGTTACAACGGGAGTTCTAGCTTCTTTACTATTTTTATTTTCCATAAGGGGCAGAAAAATTAAAAAGGAAGCATGGAAGCATTCCATTCCGCATAAACATTTTAATTTTTATTATTATTTGTGTCTTTTGATCATAGTTCCAGTTGTGCAGCGCCACCTATCGGTGATTTTAGGAACTAATTTTTTTTTCGTGAAATCCGTTTCCCCATATTTTGAATAGTATGTGTACAAAATTTTGAGCCTTTACACTGAGTAGTTCGATATCCATGGAGGTCAGAGTAGGGGTGTTTTATTTCTGGCCACCTTGTATTACAGTGCGGAAAAAGTGTCAAATGACATTTGGATATACTGATAATATTTCTTTAGTCAAAATCAATCACATTTTTTTAAGTCTATCATATAACCATTTCTATTATTATCATATATTCATTTCTATTAAACTTTAGATTGTTTGTAGTGTTCCAGAATACGTTTCATGCATATGGTGATTTATATTCAAATAAAATATTCTCTAGTAGTTTGTGCACCTAAATTTGTCATCTATTCTCGAAATTAATTGCATGTTCGCTGTAGCTGAAATTTACTCCTATAATTTGTCTTGCATTAACCAGTAGATAAAGTAAATGTAATATTTCAGGAAAAATAGCAAATTGCGTAATGTACCATTTATGGAATTTACATTTCCAGATTTTGGATTACACATAATGCATGATTTTGAAATTGGTGATATTCATCATGGTCATTCATACGAGATATATTGATTATTCATAGTTGATTAGGTGTTTAATCTGAAATATAATTTTTGATAACATCTAAAGCGTTTAATAATAATTCATAAACATAAGAATACTCATTTTCACAGCCTATTTTAACTGTTTTATTTTTAAACAACAGTACCATTTTCTTTTTAGAATTCAATTACCATTCTCTTCTTAATATCATCTCTATTCAACCCAATTTCCTATTTATAGGTCTTCTAATGAATTTCATTTTTCATTTTTTAAATAATAATTCACAAATATATTCTTAAAATTCTAAAAAAAATTAAACTGTACCATTAAATAAACAGAAGCATAGGAAGAAATAAACAGAAAAGAATTATGAAAACAAATAATATTTTAAAAAATTATTATTATATTCAAATTAAGTCAACAAAAAGTTATTTTGGTTACTATTTATTAAATAATTATCAAAAAAATAATTATCAAAAACTAATGAGTTTTGCAAGAATTGTGCTCGCATTAACCATCACATGAAAAATACTGAAATCCTTGCATTTTACCAGTTGAGCTACTGCCTATTGGTTTCAATTTTCATTAAAAACTTCTAAAACTCTATTTAAAGTATTAAAAATTTATTTAATTTAAGTAATGAATTAATATTTAAAAAAATTGTATTCACATCAAGTAACACCCACTACCAGTTTATAAAAATGTATTTGAACCTCAGTAGATGAATAAAAAGTATTTTAATAACGATTAAAAATTTGAACGAGATATATAAATAAATATATATGGGATGAGAGTGAACTAATAGTGGGAATCGAAAAATGATGGTATTATTTCTAGACATTGTTTACTGTTTAATCTGTATAATGATTTCAAATTGAAAGACTGAAAGCATTTAACTTAATAATGTTGAAATTTTGCTTTAAAATGAGTTTGAAATATAGAAAAAAAAATGATTTAATTGTAGAAACCCAAAGAGAAACAAATATATAAAATGCTTAAAGAAATGCTTTATCATTTTTGTTTTAAATTTTGAATGAAGCTTGTATTGAGTTATTATTTTGAAAAGTCGAAATATTTTTTTTTAATAACTAATGAGCAAATTATATTTGATAGCTTTAATTGTTATATGTTGTAGAATCCATCTCACATTTATGCTGAGAAAATTTTAATACTTGATCCATTTCATACTGTGAAGTTACAAAAGAAACAACCATACGAAATTGATATGATTTTCTTATTATTACAAATCAGAAACAAAGCACCATCTTTATTGTAAGATAATAAGCCATAATAAAGTAATTACATCGAGAGTTACGCTTTCTTGGCAAAAATATATCATTGAACGCGATTCAATTAGTAATGTGAAATCCATCATTCTTCGATTTATAAATTTTTAAGAAAATTGATACGCAGCAACTGAGAAGAAATTTGATTTTGGAATTTTGAGTGCAATATTACCATTGTATATTGAAATGAATTCTCTAAAAATTTTTAAAGCATAGGAAAAATAGTCTTCAAGATCAGATAACATTCTAATTTAAGAAATATCAAAGAAAAGATCCATTTCAATTGTTTTTTTATAATTTTATTAGTAAGCCAACAAAATTATTTGCCTTCAAATAAAGCAAAAAAATAAAACTTTCTATAAACGTGCATTATTTACTAGTTATTTGTTTATATTTCGAAAATTTCACTTGCTTTACTGTCTTAATTTATGCTAAATCAATTTTCTCACTTTTGATATGAAATATTAATTTTTGAACTTTAAGTTGATGAAAAACTATTTCTGCTCTATAATAATTTATTAAATTATTATGGAAAAACATCAAAAGTTCACTTAATTTTCAATTAAATTAAATTGTAAAAAAAATGCATCTTCCCTCATTACAATGTCTGTAAGTGTTGAATTTAGTAACAATCTCTGATCTCCAACACACACACACAGGTATGCATAAACATAATTTTAGAACAAATGCTACTGTAAGCAGAAAATACAGATTTCTCTTAAATATATTTTTCCATGCATATTTGAATAGACATTTGTTTACCAAACTGAACACGCTTTATTCTCTCAACGCCAAACTCATGTCATGGTTTTGACACTTTAAAGGGCCAAACGTATTTCCATTGGTTTGGCACGGATGTTTGGAGAGGGATTGGTTGCTCAGGTGTCGTCCTCATCTTCTGATCGGGGCTCAATATCACGTGACCTCTCCCAAAATAGCCCTAGTACTTTTTAAATGGAAAGTTACTACAACTAAACTAAATCTTCACTAGGACGATTCATTTCAGCCATCAAAATTAATTGAATTTAATGAAAAACCAAGCCTGCAATTTTCATACAGGGGTCCAAATTTATTACCACTATGCCACCCAAGCAGCAAACATCAGATTCACTGTCAATTTGTAGACTTTACGATATACTACTGAAGTTAGATAATGAAATTTGCTAAAAATATCAATCTCCAATTAAAATTCGAGCTACTTTTCTATCAAATTACTTGTAGCTTCACATGCTGAATTCTAGTTGACTCCAACCCAGTTGTTTATCATAGGGAAGGATCCTGCGCCATAATAATGCTCACATCGTCACTCTTAATATTTAAATATTTCACATCTGCTATCTAATTTGATTATTCTTTCTCTATAACAATTATGAAATAGCAAATAAATTATAGAAATAGAAAGATTATCTAAGTCGCAAAAGTAATTTATGATAACAAACGATTCCCCACGCTGACATCGAACCATCACTGTTTCCTGCTAGGCTTGATCTTAATTTTGCAAACCTGAATTTGCAAAAGCAAAGTATTTTTTGCTTCTTTGGAAACATCGTTCAATTTAACAGCTGGGCTATAATTTCTTCAAACCTTTCTTTTGTATTTTAAAGAATGATAGAAAGATTCAAACAACGAACTATTTGGGTGTGCTGTTTTTCAATGCCAAAAATATAACGAAATAATAATCATTAACTTTATATAATTAAATTTAAATTTATGAGTAGATATGTTATGATTCTAGTGATTGTGTGATAGCGAATAATTTTTTAAAAATCTCTTCTTTTGATTTTGTTTTCCCTTTTTTTCATCAATCTGCGCATGTGAAGAATATATACTTACTATTAATCTAAATTTGTCTCATGAGTTGCTCGAACATTTGATGAGTCCAATAGCATCATATCTAGGGCAATTATCTGTTTGGTGTAAAGTTATTTAGATGTTTGTAAGGAACTTTATAGTCAGCTCACTTTCGATCTAAACTTTTGATCATTTTTTAAATGTTTTAAAGGAACAATAGTGTTAATGTGTTGAAAATTTGAATAGAATATTTTATAGATTGGTTATTAAGGAAGACTTACGAGGAAGAAAATAATCAACTTCTATTTTGCACAAGTCAAACAAACTCCTTTTATGTATGGTGAGTAATAGCTCTATTTTTAAAAATAACTGGATTTGCGTTCATATACTGGCTTATTTGTTGCATTCATAGTATTATTTTCTGATTTCTACGAAATTTCTGAACAATTTCAAAATGGGTGAAACCCTCGGTTTCAATATTTCTGAAATATTGATTCACAATGTTCTTCCGTGTATGCTAAAATATTTTAACAGATTATATGCCTATAATTTCATTGCATGCGTAACAAATACACATTAAATTTGCGGATTATTTTTCTTAAATTGCCCAGTTAAAACAATAATTAGCAATCGTTTTTGATTTTTATTAAAGTTCTGTGTTTAAATCTTTATCGTGTTATCAGCTTTGTCCGCTTGAAAAATTCAGAAAAAATTAATGCAATAAAATGCTTAAGAAAAGTTCTCAGTAAGAAACTAAACATTCAAATTGCCATGTATGTAGACAACTTGATTTATTTCTATAAAGATAGGAGTAAAATCCATAATTGTATAACCTCAATGAGGAAATGCTCTAGCAGTGAGGAATTCTTTGTACCGTGAATTTATTAAAAAATGGATGACACCTTTTAGTTGTGGCATTTATTTCAATTCTTACAGCATAAAATGGACTTGTGATAGTGCATCGTTTCAAAGCGATTTTTGTGCTTTTAATGTACTTGCAGATTTAAGTGGTAGCAGTTCGATAAACCTATGTACGTGTAAGGCCTGTCATTATAATTAAAGGGGTTAAGAGTTCCTGTATATTTTGTAAGATAATTTTTACTGAAGATCTTATTTTATTTTAGTTTCTTAGTTGCTTTACTATATGTTTGAAAGAAACGTATATTTATATTTTTGATCCTTATCTTAAAACTGCTAACCCTAAACACATTAGCTGCCACTGACAAGCTTATGCATTGCAAAAAATATGTAATTGTTTCAAACCATTTATGTTATTTTATGACACCTTCTCTACTACAGTTAAAATATAGCAAAGAAAGGGGCATCTGATTAGATAGATGGTTCTGATATCAGGCTTAGTTAGTGGCAGTGAACGTGTTAAAATGTCGGATCGGATTCATAAGTTGTATTGTGTTGTTCGGTCATCTCATAAACTCGTTATAAATTAATAGTCGAAAAATACAAACGTATTTAGATCTATTCTTGATAGTTAGTTTAAACATGTTTAACAGATCAAGGGAAAATATTTCTTGTTTTTATATCGAATTCTGCATTTTTAACTTCAGGTTCTTTTTAATGTTCGAAAAAATAAGTTTTTATAAATAATAAAAAAATGTTTAAAGATAATGTATCATTATTTAAAAACTTAAATTTTGGGTTTGGATTGTACTTTAGTGTGCCCCCAAGTTAGTTACCGATAAGGTAAGTCAACGAAAAGATCTTCTAGCAATATTAATGTTTTTTTATTACTTTCTTAAGTAGCTGAATTGTACATGAACTACAAATATTTTATAAAAAAAAAATTTTTAATTGGTACTTTTTATTGATTTTTTTTTATTTTGTCTATAACTAAAATTTATTTTATTGCCAATAAAACACTGCAATGTTATTTTTAATGTGGATGCCAACTGAAAATATTTATTCCCTTGTAATTTTTAATTCTGTATGCCCTTTTTGAAATTGTTTGAATTAATTTTTTTTCTGCGATGGAATTCCTTATCCTTTTCATAATTCTTTTTCTGAACTCATGGTTTTCAGATAATTTAAGTGTCTAATTGCTCAAGAACAGATTTCTGGTGAATGGGATGGCAGGGAATATTTTGAATCTACAGAATGGATGAAAATTGTAATACACTGAGAAATTTTGTATGGAGAATGGTTTGATTGCTTCTTCCATCGTTTTTTTCTTTTTTGATTATATACTGATCCTATTATCCCCACAGTCATTATATTCAATGTACTATAGAAGCTACTAGGATTAAACTCCCTTTGCTAACGAAATCGTATGATGTGTTTTTGTTAAAAAAATTCTGTTCGATGCCTTCTTAAAATGCCTAAGACATCACATGCTTTAAAAAAGTCTTTTTGCCAAAAAATTTAGCCTCTTTGAAAAATTTCTCTATTTCTAGACTGTAGAAATAAGCTGCGATAGTGAACCTAAAGGTTGATTCTCAGATAAAAAAGAGCAAATTGAATCGGTGGATATATATATATATATATATATATATATATATATAAAATAAATAAAATATTTAATTATAATTCTAAACATTTAGTAATGGGTTCGTAGCTTCATAAGCCAGATAACAATCTATCCACAGGAGGGATAACTTTTGTACAGTGGTTTCGTTATGTAGATAACGTTAAACACTAACGTTGCGAGCTCTGTCCTCGTTATTATCAGTAACTATATTGATGATCCGTTTAACGAAAAAACGCAACCTTCGTGAACCTGTTGTGATGCCCACTACCAGCAACAAAGAAATAAAAAATAAAGTCAGCGTTAAATAAAACGTAATTAAAAATAGGGTCGGGCACATTACACACACACACACCATTTAACAGCAACAACAAAAACAAAATCGTTCATCTCACTTCTGACTCATGCAAAAAGAGTTTTGTATTGGAAAATTTAATAAGAGAGATAACATCGTCCGGATAGGAATAAACTCTTTTCTCTAGTGTTTACGTTACGTGACTTCGAGCCCTAAAATTGCGAGTTCGGTCCTCTTTCTCTACAATCTTTACAGTATTAATGGATTTATTTTAGCGAATTAATTTTCCAAAATGATTTCCTTGATTGTTTTTTTTAATTTTACGAAATCCATATAAGAAAAAATGTAGACTGGACTAATTAACATTAACCTAAGAAAGTAATTATATCTTACCAACCTCCTCTCGTTGCATAATCACTCCGTCATTAATTCCGTTCCTTAAACTTTCATAAACTTCCGTTTTTAACTCAAATTAGAAAACTGTACAGACATATAACTACCGTCGAAGGACAGTCCCAAGATATTTCCCAAATAGTCTCAATATATTTCCCATCCTGTGAGAAAAAAGCAACCTGGAATTGTCCCTGACATTCCGAAAAAGAAATGTTCTTCTCAATATCGACATAAAACCCATTTGTACCACAGCTATTCCTTCATAAGAGTTCTGTAACTTCCGGGCGATAAATTTTACCTATTATTCTCGGAGCGAGAATCGCCAAGGTTTCCAATTGCAATTCTCTCAGCCAATAAAGCATCTTATGAGCTAAATTGGATTAATCTTTGCAATAGAACTTTGGTAAAAATATCCTCAGCATTATTTGGTAGGATTGTTGGACATTGAAAAGAAAGAGTTGTTTGAAAATATTAGCAATATTCTGCTGTTCGAAAATATTGGGGAAGAGTTTGAGCTACGAGAAATATTTTGCTGATGGATTAAAAATTTGTCTTATACTTATTTTTATTATTTTAAGTATAAATTGTAGAAACTTTTATTTATCACTTACATTTAGAAACTGAAAAACGGAGAGAGAGACAAACAATAGAGACAAACTTTTAAAGAAAATTTCCTTCTACATGATAAATAAATAAAATATTTCATCTACATAATCTACATAAAATATTTCATCACTCACACATTCTTAACGAGCCAGCTTTACACAATGGATGCTTCAGTTTTCCCTTTTAATTAACATCACGATTCAGATTTTTGAATGCAAAAATTGTGGGAAACTAAGTAGCTGGATGTAAAAGTTAAAATTCCAGCAATGTAGTAGGTTAATGTTATAAATGCAAAAAGTAGGTATATTTAAAAATAAAATATTGATTTCATGATATGATAAGAAAAGAGAGAATGCGAATCTTTTTTTCGCTAATTCGAGCATTCACTACTGAAAGTTTTACTAAATTAATAATATCGACTTATTCCTTAAAAATTGGCCACTGCATAAATAAATACAGAAATGTTTCCTTCAATTTCTACTATTAGTTCACACTCTCCTTAATATAATATAATATATATATATTATAAAATATATAATATACCTTTTATTCATCCATTTTTTAAAACTTGTAATGGATGACACTTGTTGTTCATACAGGTTTTTTCAAATATTAATTAATAAAAACTTTCCAGCAATTAATATTTAGTCGCCAAATCAAGTAAAAAGTCGTAAAATGGTCACCAAGCTCTAAGATTATTGACTCGACACTTGATCGTAAATATGATATATATAAATAAGAAAAGTAAATATTAAATTTTAAAAATATATATAAATATAACTTGTTTTTATTTTTATTGTGTTTGTTACCTAGTTCCTGGACAATACATTTAAGAAAAGAAATGGATCTGTTATACAGATAATTATTTCCTATATATGAGAATCAGACTAGAAGTCTTCCTGAGGGCTAATTCAAAGGCCATGTAACGAAAACTCTTCCAGCACAAAACAATCTCATTAGGATAGACCTTCCAACCTTCTGCTATTTATCCTTGTGTGTTGTAAACCATATGCCAATGCCAGAATGTGCGACGTATAACAAATTTCTGTAAATTTCATGTGAGGATTGTGGCTTGTGAGAACGAGTTGGAACATTAAATGGAATGCTAACAAATTTTGTCTTTTCTGATGTGTAACGTAATATAAGAAACTTGAAGATTATAAACACTAGAAAAGTGTATGCTCAGTCTGAGGAAGAAAAAAAAAACCTGCGCAGTTACATACTAGGATTTTTCAATGCAAAATCCTTTTAAACAAGCAACATAAAAAAAAATTCTATTCCTACTTAGGTCAACAAATAAAATTTTTATTTTACTTTTCATTAAATAATTTTCTGAAAATTAGTAAATATCAAAAACGATTACTGATTTTCGCAATAATTGATCTTGCATTCTACACCATCACTTAAAAAAAATACTGAAATCCTTGTATTTTACCAATCGAGTCACTGTCTGTTGATTTCAATTTTCAATAAAAATTGCTAAAATTATATTTAAAGTAGTAAAAATCAATTAAATTTAATTAATGAATTAATATTTGAAGAAAAATTGTATTAACATTAAGTAACAACCACTACAATTTTTTTAAATGTATTTGAACTTGAATAATAAAGTATTTTATTAACGGTTGAAAACTGAACAAGATATATAAATATATGGATATAGAGAGAAATAGTATGAACTGATAGTAAGAATTGAAAAAAATAATTCAATTGTCTTGTTTAAAATATTTGCCGGGACTTATAAACAAAAGACAAAGAAAACATCTCAGAAATATCCAGACCAAGATCATAATTATGTTTCGAAAATTTTCTATATATATTTGTGATTAGTAAGTATACGAAACATCACAAATTGTAAATTCAATGAACTTGAAGAGTAATAATCTTCTTATAATAAATCTTCCAAAGTCATACTTCCCCACATTAACCTTATTTTCAGAAACACAAAAAATCATTGAAGTAATAAAATCCAAGTACGTAAATTCAATTAACACTTTCCATCGAAGCTCATTCCATACATTAATACATGGCAACGTGCACTTTGTATGTTTTAAGAATAACATTTCCGATCATTCTCTTAAGAAATAATTTTCAAAGTAAATTATAAATTTATTAGTAATGTTACAACCATTCTGTACTTCAGTTAAGCATTAGCTTTGAGTAACAATTTGTTTTCATGAAGTATAAAGAAAAGACGTTTAGCTGAAGCGTCATTTTCTCTTTGGTTAAAATATGGGGATAAAAAGTAAGTTGTTTTTAATCTAAGTCCTAACATCCGTCGTTAACAAGAATGATGTCTTAATTGGTCTAATTGTAGGAATTATTAGATAGAATGTATATTCTATAAGCCCGATTATTTTTCGAGTATCAACGATTTTTCTTCAATTTTATCTGAATAGTGGGAAAAGGAAGATATAATAGAAAAAAATAAATAAAATTAATCAAGAATACTTGACCATAAATGAAATTAATTTTATTTTATCTAATTATATCTTCGATCATATATATATATTTATTGTTCCTCGACATTCCTTAGGGAAACTTAATAAAATAAAATGTTAGCTTCGTATTACTTCAATATTATTAGCATAAACATAGTATATAAATGTTCTATTTGCAAAATCTCAATCCAAAACTTCAATATTATTTAATAGACACACAATCAGTCAAGCCTGAACTTTGGAGAACACCTACAAATATTATAATACCATTTAGTTTCATTACTAAAAATGCACATCTATTGCTCAAAATATTTACAACTTAGTTCTTACATAATACTTTGCATATAGAATTCCATCTAATGAACTTGTATATGTATATTCTTTTGATATGAATTGTATATCAAAAGAAACCATATAAGTTGAGCTTTTATTGGGTTTTCGAAGAACTTCTTGAATTCTACCTACTATTTCAATTTTCCAAGCCCCTTTCTATAAAGCCCCCGAATTGAGGAGGATTATCTTAGAATGTAGACAATGAATTAGTAAATAGTTTGCCCCATATAGGAAACATACGAATTAGTCTATATAAAGAAAACTGGGTAAGATCTTTTTGCTTTTTTGGTATTAAGTCAGCCTTGATATGCTCGTTTCTGTTTTAAAATGTCTCATATTGCATAGATAAATTAAAATTTTTAGAAACCTTATCTTTTCTGCATTAAATATATTATACATGAAGTCCAGTGTACATCCATTAATACCGGGAGCTCCCTTCTTTTTCGTTATTTCCTTCGTCTCTGAATATTTACCTTTAGTATCAAATTTTAAATGGGTTTTTTCAACAAATATTTTATCAAGGCGCTCCGCATTAAAATATAATTATTTTTCCTTGTAATATTTGGTTTTCCCAAAATATTCTTTTAATATGAGACCTATTTTTGTTTCACTTTTTGTATCGTTATAATATTTCTGGTGAAAGAATTTATAAATTAATCCTTTTTAACTTGCTTCGTCATTAATTTCTATAAAGCCAATTCTTTTTTAAAACTGCCATCTTTTTCTGTTTCTCTTCGACGTCTTTAGTACGCTGAAAATGTGTAATGATCTTCTGTAATATTGGGTTATAGTATTTTTAACTCTTTATGTTGGCTTTTTTTCTCGTCATTTACACAAATATTTCTTAAGTGATCATCACATATTTCAAATGATTATCTAAACTATTTCAAATATTTTATATTCTCAAATTACTATAGTAAATCCATGGAGATCCGAACGAAAATCAAAAAACGTCAAGTCATTCAATCCTCCAGAATCTACGTTTATGTTCCAGAATTCAGTAGATAAAAGTAGGTTAGACGTCACCATTGAATTAGAGTTTAATTCTTGGGTCACTATCCAGTTTACAAAATTTTTACTTGCTAAATTGCTTTCTAATGCCATGTTAATCCAGCATTGTTTTCAATTTATCGGTGGATTGATTAATTCTAATACGCCTTACCCATTCTTTTATCGGTTGATTATTTATTAGCTTTTTTTATTTGCTGATTATTTATCACCTTTTTTTATATGCTGATTATAAAGCACTTTTATTTATTGGCTGATTATTTATCGGCTTTATTTACTTTTTATTCGAGTAGAGGGCGCCACAACAGCTGCACAAAAGTTATGTTTTGTTTATTTATCGTCCTGGGCCACCATTTTTGCCCAGGCAACAGCAAGGATAGAACTCACAACATTAGGGTTCGTAGCCAGATAACATGGCAGCAAGACAAAAGTGATCAATCAGTTTTGAGGCTGTTATCTGACTTAAAACGCCCCCATTACACATGTCGATAAGTCCTGCCAAGGGCAATACTTTAATATATGGCAATATTCGTAATACCTCAGTCTTGATTTTTATATTCAATATGTACAATTTAAGTTATACACTGTTTCCTTAATTTTTGAAATTGAACTCCAATGAAAATGTAACTGTTACATTTTGTATTTTGGAGACTTACATTTCTATCACACATAAATGCGATTTTAATTTTTTCCTTTGTTATTTCTTTATTCTGATCTTGTATTTTCTGAAGCCAAATCCCATTTTACTTTATATATAACCAGCAGGTATCCGGAGCGTTGCTACCGCTGAAAAAATAATTTTGGAAATATCGTTTATAATTTAAAATAACTGTCTTGTTTAATTAGGAAAGGGAAAAAAATAAAATTTATTTTGATATCGGAAATTAATACATTCATTGAAATTGAGTTATAAATAATGGAGAACCGTAAATAATCTTTATTCTATTTTTTTAATTTTGTTATTCAAGATTTTAGGGTTGGCAATTATATACTTTGCTTTTTATGTCTTCAGCAGAAAAGATAAGTTCAAGTAATAAGTATTCAAAGTTTCACCGCAATCGGATGAGCGGTACGCGACCGCATAAGAGACATACATACAAGCATTCCATTTTATACATACAGATTGCATAATTTTACTATGCCCATAAGAATCCCGTAAGTGCAAGTAATAATTATTCAATTTTTTTTGTATCGCAATCGGTTCAGTTGTACGGCTCCGCATAAGACATACATTCATTTTTATTTATATAGATTTAATTTGGGATCAGTCTTCAGTGGTTTTCTTATAAGCTCATTTTTCAGTACGTAATTTCTCTGTCAGCCTTTAAAGTTATTAGGGGTATTAATCTTCCCTTCTTTTCATAAAACATGCAAATAAAAACTTTCATGCTGAAAACATTTTGGGTCATATTTGAGTCAGTTATCGGAAATTGCAGATAAATTATGATTTTGATTTAATAATTTCTACTAAGCTTTCAATTAATGTCCGATTTTTGAATTTTCTTTTTTACTATCGCAAATTCCTTTCATCAGAGTATCAAGTAAATAATATAAAAAAGAAATATTCCTTTTCAGTATTTCGTATTCCTTTTTTAATTGGCAAATTGTAGTTATTGTGTGTTAAGCATTTTGTATTTAGTTTTCAGCACATTTGACATTGGATTTCCAGATTCTGAGTCTTTACAAAATAAACACTAGCATAACAATAAAATAAAATATTTCAGGAAGTAGAAATATATTGATTACTTAGAATATGTCAAATTAGTTTTAATTTATCGACTTTGATGTATGTATCGACTATTTTTCCATACGTTCATTTTCGACAAATACGTGTTTGGACATTCATTCATTAAAAAAAATAATAAGAGCAGTCACCGTTTTCATTAATTTCTTATAAAATCAAATAATCTCATTCCTAAATCTTCACATAAACTGCTTCATAGAAATAGAAACCCGAAATAAGAGTTGAATAGATTTTGAGCTGCTGAACTTTTCCATTTATATACTTCTGAGTGGTTTATAATGATAAGAGGACTGTGTAGGTTTTAATGTTTTTTCCGTCGAATATTTGTTTATAATTCTTAATAAGCTGTAAATTCCACTAACAATTTATGAAAAATTTTGCTATTGATTTTGGATATTTTTTGTTTCATAACTGTATCAAACCATCTGATAATGAAGAAATATTTACCATGTTGCTCAGCTTTGTGTTTGTGTGCATATTTATGTTTTATATTGAAGCGAAAATTGTTCCTCCTATCCAAGCGCTCGATGGCTCAGTTGGTTGAGTACGGAATTCGTAATCCGAAGATCGCGGGTTCGAATACAAGCGGAGCAAGTTGCTATGGAAACTGTTTCAATTCATTTGTTTCAATTTAATTTGTAATTTTCTGTTAATTATGCAAATTGGTATTATGTTAATTTATTCCTAATTTTCTGCGGGCCTTCAAATTCTAGAAGGTTATTAAATTGTATATAAGTAGTTTCGAAATTAGTCAGAAGATTAAAAAATCGTGAGTTGAGGTTGAGTGTGTCTATTCTCGTTAGCTTTGCTACATTCATCTCGTCTTCGCGACAATATTACTTCAAGATTCAGTTTAAGCTCAATAGGATGCATTATATGTAGACATTTAATATAAGGATGGGGATTATAAAAAATGAAATTCTTCGCCCTCAATCCTATGCAATGAAGTATTGGTTTCAATCATAACTTCTGTGAAACATTTTCTGAGACTTAATGCTGCACATTAAATTCATTCATTCAGTGTATACAAATATGTCATGTTTATATCTAAATATATATAGCAATTTTACTTCAAAATCTTGAACTCATTTGTAAGATTTTCTCATTTTATGTTTTGATCAAGCAGTTGCTTTTTAAAGTTTAAAACGTTGCATTTTATAAAAATATATAGTTTTTTAGAAAATTATTTAAAAAATTTTTTCAACCTCTTTTTACATGAATTATTCTAAAATAGTAAGAGGAAACGTTTTGAAAGGTAAATCTATTCAATGTTATATCTTTTTCTGGATGATTAAGGATTTAAAATGCTGTCTGGTCTGCAGAAAAACAACTTATATTTATAAGTCTAGAATGTTCATCTTGTTGAGAGTTTTGTAAAAAAATGTTGTTTTGCTCTGAGTTCGTTGCGGGTTCAGTGGGTTTTTAATCTGAAAAATACAAAATTACTCAACCAAACTTCACTTGATCCTTTCCATTTCCTTTTAGGAAATCGAATATTCTTTAGTGATTTTTGATCCTTTACGTTTCCTTTTAGAAAATCGAATATTCTTTATTGATTTTTATCATTGATTGACAGTGTTCAATTGACTATCTTTATGATTGTTTCAAATATTCATTCGTTTACTCATATTTTCATTTTGAATGAGTAACGTATGGTGCTGGAATGGCAATATTTCTGTGCACATTATTGTACCAGAATTTAATATCTCATTGAAGATTTCCGTCTTCATTTCATAACAAATTTTAGATACTTCAGAAAGGTGACACAATAGATAGTGTAATTGACTTTGTAGAGTCTCAGTTAGTGATTCGTTTGAGTACTTCTGGGTACGTAAATTTATTCTGATCTAAAGTTAAAACTACTATAAGATGGAGTTAAAACTACTATAGTTTAATTCCCAAAACCCTCGAACATTTTAATCCCTTAACGAGATTTTAGTTGAGTTTAGAGAAATTCGATATTATGGTAGTGAATGTCTTTTAATATTTAAAGGAGGAATTTCTTGACATAAATTAACTGCTGAAATATATCTTATACCATAACCTGTCTGAAGAGTGAAAAAGCATGATATCTGAACTGCGTGATATCAGGAAATTCGGTTTTTTAAAATAGAGACGAGTATGTATCATTTGTCTGACCTCTTATTGAGCCTTTAGAACACGTGTTAGTAAATATATTATATCGATGTTATAGTAGAATAAAATTATCAAGTTCGGTACAGTCGTATCAGATATATGTTCGTTTTATTCTTTTATCCCTATCAGCTAATGGACTTGCCTATTTAAAATAAAAATTAAACCGCCAACTTATAACTTATCTAAACTGTTTCATACAAGAGATTTAATGAAATTTCAACATTATTTTTCAGACAGATACAATAAATGGAAATGATTTTCTCCCAGTCTGTATTTGTGTTTTAACTTTAATGGAGAGAATATTCGTATTTTTAAATCCAAGTTTAATTTTTTTCATTAGTAATTTCATATTTCTCACAAAAAAACTTTTAAAATCCTGATTTAATGTAGTTTTATCTGTAACGTGTTTGTGGTTATTTGAATCTAATATTAAATTAATAAATATTTCGAAGTATTTTGTTAAAATGTAGTATTTCTTAACAATTATTTTGTTGTTATTAGGGGAGTAGTTTAAGCATAGAGTTCCCTATTTTAAACTGTTAAATATCAATTTTTAATTGAATAAAATATATTTAATTCATTTAAATGTATATAACATAACGTTCAAGCAATGAAGATCATAGCTATAAAGTGAAATCTAATGTCTCTTTAAAAGTTTAAAATTAAATAGATAATTCAATAATCATCAATTTTTTCCAATAATTTCAATATTTTATTATTTAAAAAAATCTGCATTTATTCTTTGGACAAATGCATTGATTTTCATATTTTCCATTTTAATGATTTTCCTATTTTCCAATTTTCTTTCCACATTTTCTCATTTTTTAAAAATTACCTATTAAAATATTTTTAAATAAAGATGTTTTTTGTATATTTTTGAACAATTTTGTGCAATCATTTCTCAGGATGTTGTTCTTCAATGGTAGAATTAGCAATTTTTGCAGGAAATCCGTATCGATTTTAATGATTCATAGTATGAAGCAAAAGGAAAATTCCATATTCTCCAACTGTCTAATCCCACTACTTAAATATTAAATAAGACATTTCATTTTTTTTTATTTAAAATCTTGGTAACAATTTTTAACTAATCTACAAAATTTGAGAATGTTTTTTTTTTTAATTTTAAACCAGAAACTTTGTTCAACATCTTTTAAATAAATTCATAAAAACACATTTTTTTCTATGTTCCAAACAAACTTTTCACTGTTAACATTTTTTTATCTATTATTTTATTTTATAGGTGCATTTTTTACTTTATTTTATCCAAACATTCAAAAAATATATGTATTTTATAATTTTCTTAAAAAGCTCATTCCAAGAATTGACACGTTCCTTAATATTTGATTCTTTACTGTAAACATTTTGTATGCTTTAAATGAGAAAAAAGAAAAAAATAATAATCAACATACATGACTTAAAACGAGGGAATTTTTTTAAAGGGATAATTATGTTCCTATATGTTCATTCAATTTTAATGTATGCATAGCAATTTATAACTTACTTGAAAAGGGAAATAATTCCTGTTTCTGTCCCAGAAATAAACCCTCAATTTTTATTTGAATGTCAAAAGTATTTTCATATTTATTAATCTGGGAAAATCATAAACAGCCAAGAATCACTTGCTTTAAATCGTTTTCGTACAAAAACTAGAAAGTTTTTTTTTTAATAAAAAAAAAGTTGGCGCTATTTCTTTTACCTTTCTTAACCTCTCAGCATTGTATTTTAAAAACTAAAACAGAAAAAAATGAAAGCAAAGCAACTTTTAAACTTCTCTTGTGTTGGAGGCGGCCGCTTAAGTATTGAGATAGGAAATGCTTTATACGCAGAGGGGTAAGCTGCTTTTACTTCCCTTGTGGCATCATCAGATCTTGCAGTTACAGTGAGATATATGATGGGAATAAATCGGCACTGGAATAAAAACGCGAATTTCTTCTTCAATATATTTCCTTCTTAAACCCAGCTTTGAAAAAGGTTTGGATTTTATGATTTCATCTATGAGTCACTTGTACACTTATGGTTTGAAAAAAAAAAAAAAAAACTTTTTTTCCA
This sequence comes from Argiope trifasciata, assembly GCA_026543055.1. Lineage (NCBI taxonomy): Eukaryota > Metazoa > Arthropoda > Arachnida > Araneae > Araneidae > Argiope > Argiope trifasciata. The sequence continues at coordinate 157,673 of JAPMOQ010000978.1, read as the reverse complement.
TTCGAAGTAAAGTGAAAGTTGAAGTCGTCAGAGACTTCAGGAACCCACTGTTTGGACGAATCTCTATACTTCAAACCTCAATGATTTCGAAAAACCTTTTTTTGGTGTTATCTCTGTCTCTGAATATGGTAATTCTAAAACCTTTTGAACTAGATGGATGAGAATATTGTGCATGGACTTTAAAATAAACGTTTATATTTCTGTCAGTTTTGAATGAAATCTTGAAGTCCGTTTAATTAATTGCGAGTGAATTCGGCAACTTCAGAAGTTAAGAAGTAATATAAATGAAATTTGATACACATGTTTAGAATCAATAATGCAGATTCCTATCAAATTTTGAACCAAATGTATCCAAAAAAGGATCGTTTGATAGACTGTATTTACACGTGATTGTAAATGTAATTCATAAACGTAATGACTTATATTAATAAAATTCGATGTATGATCTTGTGACTACAATTATAGTTTCATATGAAATTTTCGTAGTAATCTTCAGGAAACCGACATACAAAATATATTTTCTCGGGATCAATTCAGTTAAAATGTCAAATTAAACGGAAATATTTCGCAACTATTTTTCACCTAATGCATACAAAGCATTAATGGCCTTACTCCAGGTTCACTTTCTTATGCGGGATGAGATTGATAATCTTTATTGGAAAATAGGTGAAGTTTCGCCAAGTTTAATCTTTAAGTGTAGAAACCTGGACAAAAAGCACATTAACCAGGGAGCTGAAGCTAAGATGGACAAAAAGAAAGAAATATAACATTTTCTTTTAATTTTTAGTAAAATTATTTTAATTAAAAACAATAAACAAAAGAAGTAATAACAGCTTTTTATTACGATTTCAGATTAAACGCAATATATTAAGAGTGGATTAAAAACACACTCAATTATTTTCAGACGAGAAAAGAGACTAATAAGCTTGAATTATTTTTTCAGCAGTTAAAAGATATTTGATAATTGTAGTATTTTTCAATTATATATAGGATTTCATCCAAGGTTTTTTTTAAACATGATTCCCAAGATGCTGAATTTAAGAAATTGCTATACAAAAAATTTTCAGAAAAATGATTGTCTTTATCACTTAGGTAATTTTTTAAGAAAGGCATAACTTTTTTTACTTAAAGCATTATTCATTCAGTATTTATTAATTTGGATTTAAAATTTTATTAAATGATTATAAAGGAAGTATGATTGTATATTGGAATTGTCTTCTAAGTCACTGGCTTCGTGACCTGGCAAAATTTATATTTAGACTAAGTAACGACTTTTTTACTGTAAACAATCTACCATAATATTCTAAAATAAAAATATATATTTAATATATAAATCTCGCCTTCAATACATTTATTCATTATAAAATCAATGTTTGAACAAGAGCAAACCATACCTTACAGCCAGATTTAACTTAATGTAGGTGGAATGAATAGCTCTTGGAGCAGATACTCTTGGAATATGATTCTGTAATTGCTTCCATCTCAGATATATTCAAGCTATACTTTATATGCCGGAAAGTACCGCCATCTCCAAAGGCAAAGAATAAACTAAAACTAGCGGAGACAGGAAGAGGAGATGCATGTAGTTGACTCGGTGAAAAGAAATCTAGACTCTATTTCGAATTTGTGCATACTTATGCTTAAAACCTTAAGCAGATTTAAAAGTTGGCTTAAAATACCAAAATAAATAATTTTTAGTGAAATATAGGATTTATAGATATGTCTACGAAATGATAGAGAGTGATCACAGATGGGACATTGTTAATATATTCACCTACATTTCATAAAACTCAATTTAGAAAATGTAATAATCCACAAGGTCCAAATTTGCATTCTCTCAAATTTGATACATCTCAAAACAATTGATATAGCATACAAATACCCAATTACTTTACAAATTCTACGTTGGAAACCTCACAGATGGAATATTATTAGAAAATATTTATTTAAGCATGTTGCGCGTATGAGTGTGTATCATCGTGTTGCGTGTCATGATGCATACCTTTAAAACTGGAAATAGGGATGAAAATAAAAGCAATTAAGGGTAATTTAAGAAATATGTCCACTCCTTTTTTAAAAAATTCTATCATTTCTTTTTAACTACTTTTGGATTTAAACAAGCAGAATTGTATATTATCATTAATATTATAACTTCACCTCCTGAAATAATATGTAACTTAACGTAACATGGTCTTTATAAACCGGATACGTATGGATCGCTGCATGGGATAAGACTTGTATGTATTAAATATATTATTAAATAAACTAATATTTAAAAACTGCTTTAATTAAGAGTAAACCTGTAAGTTAACAACACAATTTAAAATGAATTAAGAGCAATTTAATAAACGAATTCAAAGAAACGCGTCTTTTTTTTTAAATCTTTGTATTTGTTTGAATAAAGTTCATTTAAAAAATCACGAATAACTTCTTCAATAATGACTTCATTTAATGAAAACACAGTACACTAAAATTCAAATTGTTCCATTTTATCTGTACATGAACAAATTTACAAACACAGATAAGAAAAATAATCAATAATATAATCAATTATACGACAAAATAACATACGCGAATAAGAATAACAGTTATCAATAATAACTAGTTGTTTCAAGTTTAAAACATGCTGATGAGGTTTAAAATACGTATACATTAAATTTAGTAAGTTTACATTTTCACTACATTTCATTGATTAGTATTTAAGAATTCCCTAATGGTTTTTCATTCTTTATTATGCTTTATCAATGACTTCCATAATCCCCATCAAAACGAACGTTCTTTTAATTCGGAATAATCTTCTGAAAAGAAAATAATAAAAATTGTTACAGATGGATTCAATGGAAACATTTAAAGAGACATCAGAAGATTGCAAAAAAATCCCCAATTATACTCATTTCAAAGATTAATGATCTGACTAAAAGTTAGAAAAACAGATTCTATTCTCTTATGAACAATAGAAGTTATTTTTAATTATTTTCATGTGTTTCCAGGTCTGTTATTGGAGTTATCTAACTATTGAAAATAGTGCTTTCCTTACAGATAACTGATATTAGGAGAATATATATGTTGTTGTTAAGATATCTTAGAATAAAATAATTTGCATATAAGATGTAAACTTTTATTAGATCTGTAAATAATCTGAAATATCTTGCCATAAAAATTCAGATGAAGTGTTTGGGTCATATCATGGAATCAAAAATATTTCAATAATAAAAAAAATTAAGACATCAACCTTTATTACCAATCCATTGGATCTTCGCTACAGGCATCCATTTCATGCTTTTCACCCTGTTAGTAAACGTCTTTATTTGAATCTGATCAAATATCAACCACCACCAGAGTTATGTAATAGTTTACACCTCAGGTTCTTTTATTTTCCTCTTTTTATTGTTTAAAACTTCGTTTTGTTTATAGCTTCAACACATTTAAATAAAATTAAGTATCTTGATTTGTATCGAAAATAATTCTGTAAACTGGAATTATTTTGGATGCCTAGTAAAGGTTTTGATACAAAGAGTATCTGGAATATAGAATTTTAGCAACATATTTGACGATATATTGAAATTAGTTACGCGAAACTTCTATTTTGTGCCAGAAAATTTAGAACACAACCTATAAAAACTTGGTAGCATTCGTCGTTTAAGATTTTACTGTTTCTTTGATTACATACCGTTATTGGGTTTTTTTTTTATCGCGAAGAAACCTCAGAGCTGAGGATCTGACATGATGATTAAAATAATTCGTTTTATTTTTCATGTTTTTACTTCCACTTCTTTACTCTTTAAATTTTCTTTGAGTAAAATGTATTAAAAAATAAGGGCTGTTTAAAACAAGCATGGAATACTTCATTAAACGTACAGTAAAATTTGGAAAGTGAAATCATATTTCAGAATAATTATAGCATGTTTGTTGCTACTTATAAAAAATTTGTACTCGTACCTAGTAATTTAGATATTTTATTAATGGGGAAAAAAGGACAGAAGTCACATCACACATGCCTTTAATAACTTTTTTTTCCATTTATGAAATTAAATCTATAAAATCAATTGTCAATAAATTTCGGAAATTATAAATAGGCACATAAAATATAACTTTCAAATGACATTATCATTAAGAAATCGACGCATTACTTAATTATTATTTAACCACGACATCTATTGTTTTCAAAGTCTCTACCAGATAGAAACACTGTAGTGGAAATACAATTGAAGATAAATGAATATTCATGTTATGAATATATTAAAATAGTATGTTTACACCGAGAATACAAAGATTTGTAAAATTCTAGTAAATTAGAAAGATATCGAAAAATATACCGTAAGATTCCCTTTTCTTAAACATGAAGCAGATAGGTCAAAGTGTATAAAAAAGACAAAAAAAAATAAATAAATAAGCGAAACGAAATGTAAAATAAATATTGTAAGAAGAATGAATGCAATTCTAGAAGACTACATGATGTTGCCTCATATCGTTAAAAAATATAAGGATAAATTGTCTTCTGTTTCAATTAAATTTTTTAAAAGAAATATAATTAGTTCATATAATTAGATTTTTCTATATGTTCTAACTATATAGCTAAATTACAATTCTATAGATATGTATACTTAGTCTCTTCTTGAAATACATCGCTTTGAAGATCAAAGTATTTTTCTAAACAATTATCTAATAGTAAACTTCAGAATTTGTGAATGAAGCTATTTTACCTGAATCGGGAATCAGCAACTGCTGCAATCAGTAAATTCAGAAAAATGTCAAGAATGTCAAAGGGTCTTTAACAATGACAAAGCTCATGAAGCTTGTTCAGTGAATGATTTGAGGAAAACTGGATTGCTGGAAGATCATGCTAGGTCCAGAGGAAATAGTCTAAGGCAGACATGTTTGCACGCATTGCAGCCAAAATGGAAGCATTAGCCTTGAAAATCGCTGCAGGGTCCAGTAGAACACGGAAAGTTGGAAGATGCCACGTTTCCATTGTCACTTCGGTCTCCAGATCTGACACTAGAAGACTTTTGGCAATGGGGAAATTTAAAATTCTGGATGCATCTGTGGCGTCTATCCAATCTGTTGCAATTAAAAAAAGTAATGCGTCAAAGAGCTGTCTTGTATACGGGCGGACTACTTGCACTCTGCCGTTTTAAAGTTTACTACTTACACTTATTTTCCAAAATTTGTTATTATTCTTGATCCTCTGGGACTTAAGGTCGACAGGACTTTTAGAACTCCAAATAACTTGATGTTTTAAGAATTTGAAAGAAAAATTTCAATTTTAAATTTTGAGGATCAATCAGAAAGTAAATCTCCGGCTTCCCATAACGATAAACCAAACACAATTATCTATAAAAATGTATTGTAAAAGTAGCAACATTTCAAATATTTTCCAATTTTATAACTATGGGATTGTAACACTTGTCATTCCTTGCGACGCGTTTTTGCATTCCCCAGTGTCATATAAATCTGCCATCTGGTAATGGTGCCAGCATATAACGCAGGAATGAAAGCTTAACAGGAATTGGCACAAATACAAGAAGAGATGGACGTCGCAGAGAGAAAAATTGAGATTATAGGATAAACTGTCAGATACGTTCCAGCAAAACTTCCACAAAAGACTTTTTTTAACACGGTTGAATGTTGAAGTGCATTATACAAAACAAGTATGATGAGTTTCTGAGAGTCACTTTCTGTACATGACAATATTTTTTTTCAAACTGATATGATTTAGAATGGATTTAGACCAAGGCGAAGAAATGTATCAAAGAAAATTCATTCTTTCGGGTATGAAAGTCTTAGAAAGAAAGTCACAATTTATGATACATTATGGTCGCTCTAGCGAAACGAAGGGGAAATTTCGGGGAAAACCAGTTAGATGGTTATTCCCAATCCCGGCTTTAAGAGTTCAGAAATTTCAAAAGTATCAACTTTTCTTCCCGATCAGTAATTTTTTAAAATAAATTTATCTCATTTATAAATCAAAAAGTAGGAAATTAAAATATTAGTTCGATTATAATTTAGATCAAATGTGAAATTCTGCAATGGATTTTATAATTGCAAGGGATGTAGAACTGAAAATATATGAAACGTCGTAACAACGTAACTGCTAATATATTTGCACGTACCACCATGGCAAAACGTAGCGAGACATCTACGGATGCGGTTGGAATCTACGGCGTAGGTCGGAGTATGCGCTTCCAATTGTCATCCTAGTTAAGATGGTACTTATTGAGTTCCTCGATCGCAAAAGAACCACTAATATTAAAACGCTCCTAAGACTACACGGGTATATCAAGAACAAAAGGAGGCTATTCATAGAGGATGTGGTTTGACATTAAATGACATTTAAGGGCTGGTTTATTATTTAATTTACTACAAAAATGGTTTAAATGTCGTAGTATGTTTGCTGCAATGTTTTAACATTTTCACTCTTACAAAAGTTTTTATATTTTTAATCAAATACGTATCGATTTTTAAAAATTCTACTTAAAAATAGATTGTATAAACCATAACTGTAATGGAAGTTTGCAAAAAGTAATTTCGTCTTCTTCCGAAATTAATATATTTTTAGCTGTCATGAAATGTATGCGTATATTACAAAATTTTTAATAAATGATATCGAAATTCCTGGGGAATATCTTTAGTTTCAGTTTGTGACAGTAATTTCTCTTCATTGTGAATGTATTATTATTTATTGTTATATTTATGTCTTAGTAATTATAGTTTTTCACCGAGGAAGAATGAAATCTTATTACAGGATTCTTTTTATGTTGGTTATGAAATGCAAGAAATTACGGGAATGGTTTGTCTTAGAATTATTTGTTAGACAAAACCAGAAATTGATTTATTGTTGGATAAAGATGAATTCAAAATGATAATTTTTTCATGTTAATAACATTCAAAATAAGAGACTACAAAATATTCTGCAAAAAATATGTAGTAATTTTAATTAATCTCTTTTTTTTTTTTTAATAATTCATTCCAAGAAATTTTTTTTTAACTTGAAATAATTTTTCATTATATTTTTTTTTTCAAAAATATAAATTGAAAATGAAAAAAAACCTTAAATGCATAAGATTTAAGAGTAGTTTGAAGTTATTTTGTAGATATTAATAATACACTTTCGGCTTTTAAATTTGGTTCACAACAACTTTGGCAATAGGCCAGCAGTGATGACTTCAAATTCAGAAAGTTAGAATAAACTTTTATTTATGTCTGACTCTAACTATTCATATTCCAGAATTTTATTCCATTTCGTCCTATTTCATGCTTCTGGAAATCATTTTTCACTATATATGATAACAATCTCTTAGTTATTTCTTCTTTGCTTTTTTCGATTGTAGATTTGGTTTCCATAATCAATGAAAAATGATTTGTAATGATTGCTTTATAAAATGCAATACGTATGAAGATAAAGATATATTACTGAAAATATTTTTAGTTTTTAAGACTTCTTTTTCTTTTTATACTTTTTTCAATTCATTCTCAAAACAATACAGTTTTTTCAACCAATAGTTTAAAAAGCTATAATTTTAACAAAATTTTCTAATACTGTAATTCTTAAAGTATCAGAACAGGTTTGGAGAACTTTTTTTTAAATAAAAAATGGTGTTGACATACTTTAAATCTATTTATGTATTCAGAATTGTTAAAGATTTGCAATAATGTGTCAATATTTAAAATAGATATCAATAATTTTTTTAATTGTCATTTAATAGCATAAATTTAAGAAAATTCTTATAAAACGGTTATTCCAAAAACTTTCTTTCATCCGAGCAAAATTTATATTAAAATAAACTACATAATTTTCTCTTTTTAGTGGAGTAAAAACGTATGGTTATAAAAATAAATAAGTAAATTTAGAACCAATCGAGTTATATTGGAATTTTCAGTAAATTTATGACATTATTCAAACAAAAGGCTGTAAAGTAAAATAAAATATTCGCTTAATCTTAATTATTTTAATTCATTCCCTAGAAAATAGTATAAAGCCAAAGTTCGCCAAGTTTCATAGTAATATGATAGTTACATTTTGTGCTATCTGATTTGAAATTAGTAAAAAAAAAAAAAGCTCATCGTTGTCGAGCTCATCTAATGATCTAACTGCATTTGCACTAGTATATATTCTAATACTCTTAAGAATATTCAATAATCCCATAACACATTCGTTAAAAGGTATTACATAAATGCATGCATTCTCATTCTTTTAAAAATTGGCATTTAATTGTATAATTTTAAGCACATTTAAAAAAACCCGTTTAGTACACAAATAGGTATACTAGAACTTAGTGTTCAAAGAAATATAAAATCTAATAAAAAGATTTAAATGAAGATGAAATTTAGTGCTAAGATAATGTTCAGTGTAAATACATCTGAAGTCGGGAACTTTATCATCTTCCTGAATTCGGTACATAACTAGTATAAAATTATGAAGAAAGGCTGAAGATGAGATTTGTGATTACAGTATACTCTTCATTTCTCCAAGATCAAAAATTTCTTCTAATAATGCATTTCGTTTTACTTCATCATGGTGCATTAATAAAACTACGATGTATTAATAATATTAATATAACTGAAAATACATTTTTTTTCATATTAGTCATTTCTTTCCTGGGGATATATAAACTGAAAGGTATGCCTTACTATATGCAGCTTCCAATTTTTACAGATTTTGATAAAACACGTCAAGACGAGTATTTTGATATGTAACATGTAGGGTTCCCGAATGTAACATCAGTCTAATTACACGAAGAACAGGATTTACGAATTCGATAGTCTTTATTCCAAATTTCAATGCATACGACGTTTGCACAACTTGGAAGCTAGGTGATTATGCAAATTTGAGGCAACCAGTGAGAGGAAAGACTCGTCTATAAGTGAATATACAAATTCTCGCATACTTGACTAGAAAACGGGTTTAATTATCCGCGTTCTAGCTAAAAAGTTATTGTGTACTGTACGTAATCGTTGTGGTTCTAAAATGAGCAAATATTCAATAGAGTATCGAGTTTTCATATCATGAATTGCAATTACAAGCGGCTGCAATGAAAAAAGTAAATTCGGAATATTTTCAGTGTAGACTGAGCTGGTTGGATTTCATTCCAAAAACAAAGGTACGGATTAACCATATTACCCCACCCCCAAGATCTTAACCCGTGCGAAAAACTAAGTATACCACACGACACTCGACATCGAAAGATTTGAGAGCAGCAATTGAAGCCGAGATCAAAGAAATTTTAACAGATGTATGACAGAAAACATGAACTCAATTCCGGATTTCACTATTCATTTGTTCGAAAGGCAGATCTTTCGAAAATCTGTTGTATTGAAAGTTTTCAATACATACCGATTTTCACCAGATTTTTCCCCTCATTTCTTGAAGTTTTCCTAACCTAAGCACTACGCCTTAGACATGACGTTGTATTCGAGGACCTCGCATGCATCAGAATACTCAAACTGACTTACTTTATCTGTATATGTAAATATTAGATGCAGAATAGTTTGTGAGGGCACTCTGTACTAAACTGTATTAAATACATACCTGTACAACTGTATTAAATACATACACAAATACAATTTCAAGCAATATTCCATGCATGGCAACGGCATTACAGCAACGCGTTGTCAACCGAAGCAAGCTTATGTAAAAATTGTTTTAACTTTAATTGATTGTTATTATTTGCTAAGAATTAGAGTGAAAAAGATAACAAAATTCCATTTCTACATATATAAAATAAAGATTAAAGAACAAGTGTAAAGATATTTAAAATTTTCTGAAAGTATTTTGTTATAATTTATATAGAAGCAATTTTAAACTTTTCTTCAGCCGTTAACTTATTTTTAATATTACATTCTCACATATCGTGCCTAAACACATATGTATAAAAAGAAAATAAACAACTTCATTTCACCACGGACCTCATTTATTCTTACAATTAACTCTTAACTGTGAAGTGCGGTCTGTCAGATCGCTGATGGATTTTCGATTATCCATATTCTATTTTTAGATCAATCGAATGGGTTGAGCTTGCAGATTCCTGTTTCATGACCTTCAATACACGTGTGATTTTTCAACAGTTTTAGGATGATTCTTTTAAAAATAATTCAACTACTTCTTTGTACGACGTTTGTACGATTGCGGCTTAATGTTAGTGTCCCAATAATAAACAAGACTTAGCATATGGAGCTAAAACTGGTGCCTCGAAATATCATTCAACCTACTGACACTCTTTATGAATCAGAGCGCCAGAAACTTTTAATTGGAACAGAAAGTGTTTTTAGATATAAGAATTGTTCGATTTGTTTCGATGAAATTTCACATTTGTCTGGTTCTGATGCATATGTTTAAATATAATTCTTCTAGTGATAATATATTTAGAAAAATTTCTTACATATATTAATATACCAAGAGAAATATCTGCAGAGTGTTATGTTTTTTTATGCTAGTAACTTAACTTGTGAATTTAAATGCCCAAACCGGTGAGACTAATACAAACATCGTCAATTTTACTCATAGTCAATCTTTTTTTCCCCATTATTGTTAAATTTTCCATGATATTGTTTTCTATATAGCTTTGTACTCTAAAGAAATAAATGATTTGAAAAAATAATATATTATATACATTTTCAAGAATATGGAACATGGAATTTGAGAAGAAAATGTACGTTCAAACACAATTTCTTTGCTTCAATAATATGCTTTGAAAATTTCTAAAACAATTATATGTCATGTAAAATACCTGCAGAATATATACTAGTAATTTCAAATTAATACTTTTATTAGAAAATAAATTTGAGTGTAAAGTAAATGTGATCTGGTAGACAGTACCTCTCAAGTCAAGGGTTGAACATATAATTCTGGAGATTTCTTGTATTTTGTCATTGCATTCGAGTAAATACAAAGAGAAAACCGATTTTGAAATGTGAAATTATGAAATAATTCTTCAAAATTATCCATTTAATTCGTTACATTTCTTATTTATCGTTTTACCACTTATCCTAATATACAGGAATACAAAATTCCAGTAAACGAATTCTGTCGAATATTTAATAGAGGATAGCTATTTAAATTCCAAAAATATATCGATGCTTTATTAGTCTCTCAACCCATATTTGAAACTTGTTCATTTATCAAATCTTCAAAGTTATATTATCTTTTTCCCTCAACTTTAAGACGTAAGTTATTCATGATAAATTTATAAAAATGCACAACCTATGCCCTAATCTTATAATGCTATTTTTTTCCAAAGCGATAAAACATGAAAACAAACTTGCTGTAAAAATTAAAGAACAATTAAAGTTTTCAAGAAACTTTAATTTGTTTGAATCTGCAGAAACTAATTTAATGACATTATTAGAGAAAAAATAATTGCCCAAGAAACTCTTTAAATTAAATTGAATTTGAATGAGACTGAAGGTGATTTATTAAATAGTTAAGATTGGTGATTGACATTTAAAGGAATGCTAAGTTAAAATACAGAATGCCAGATGTAAAATTAACTTCTTTTTTTCAGGATTAGAAAATTTGCATGAAGGACATAACATGATAATAATGTCAACATTTCAAAAGTCATTTGAAATTGAGTTTATGATATGTCATGGAACATCACATGAAACTGAAAAGAATTTGAATCGTATAAACATTTGCAGGATATTCTGCAAATTTATACTTCTAAGAGAAAATAGCTGTAAAATTCACTATTTATTAAGTAAATATTCTATAAATGTATTTAATCAAGAATAAAATTTCTTTAATAAATTTTATAATGCTCCAAAAAAATAAAATTACTTATTGGTTTTAAGTTAAATTTCATTGAAAAAGAAATCTATACCTTCTTACAAATCTGTAGGAATTTTAAAAACAAAAATGCAAAACACTGCTTTCATGTGTTGCTTATGCATATAAATATATAATATTAAAGTTCCGTATTATTTTCATTCTTAGATTTAATGCAATAACTATGAATGTAATCATTGTCCAAGACTTTTCGGTTTAAAGATCGTTGGTAGAAATCAGATTTCACGATCCAAAAAAAGATAAATATCTTTCTATTTTAACCAAGGTCGTTACAATCTCCAAGTAAAACATTATTGAATGAGTAACCATATATCTAGCTATCTAGAATTGACGGGGCACTTTGGGCTTCAGAAACGAGATCATGGTATTGAAAATTTTGCTTTGACACAATATAAGAAAAAATGATCGTTAGACGAAACATTGCTAACATAGTGTTAAAATCATAATGTTATCCCAAGTTTGACTGTTTGTTAAATGTTATTCGATATTTGAAAAATATAAACATATATCCTGATTCCATGTAGCAGAAATCTTGCTTATTTATATTCATAGTTTAAACTAATGTTTTATAATATTTTTAATTTTTTAGTGTTATTATACTAAAGAAAAAAAATAGAAAATTCTTAATTGCAAAAAACCCTTAATTAAATTTATTTGTTCCAACGCATTAAATAATTGTTAACCTAATGATAAAGTATTTTCTAAATTTTTATCAAAGTGAAAGCACTATGCTTCTTTACCTGATCATTATCTCCTTGAATAACCTTCATCGTTTAAAATCTAATGAACCTGACTATATTCTTATTTCCGTCATTTCCAATTTAATGTTCACATAATTATTTTTTACAACCGAAAAGTTCTTCAAATAATCATTACCTTTTTATATTAATTCAAAATGATATTAGATTGAGAGTTTGCAATTTACTAAAATCTATGTTTTGATGAATAAGATATATGCTCATTTGAATTCGTAGGGAAAATGAATTTTTCCCCAGATAAAAATGGACCAATTTTACAAATCAAAGCTAATGCTTATGCTAAAAGAAAGATTATTTTCTTTAATCAATTTGAGGCATCAGAGAAGATGTGTTTTTCATCTTCATTGTAATAATAAATGTTATAATATGATGTTGGGTGGCTCTACTGATTTTTTTCTATATTTCAAGAACTATAACTTTATAATATTACACAATTGTTCTATAAATCAAGTACAACGTAGCCGGCGTAAAATTGGTAAAAAACTTATCCTTGTTCTTTCCTTAATTTTATTAAAAATATTGTAAATAATTTTTCATACGTGACCTAATATCTGTCGTTAAACAATGTGTGTGCAGTATTTAAGTGTGCAAGTAAATTAAATGAATACCTTCTAATAATAAAGGAAATATACGTTTATATTATATAGACTAGATTAGAACTGCAAATTTGGGTCAAATGTATTTTATAAAGTGAAATTGTACATTACAATTCCTTTCAAATTTTATTCAATAAAAAATCGTTGATTTTTTTTTCTATAACCTGTAAAATAGCATTTTATAAAAACAATTTATATGCTGTTTTAAAATTAAAATAATCTTTTTAATAAAATAAATTGTTTCCTTTTTATTTTCTTAAAAATTGGAAATTAAGTTATGTATGTTATGTTAGTATTTTGAATTTTAACAATACATTTTTTATTGTAAGGAAATTGGATTCATTCTCATCATTTTATTAAATATTAAACTATATAGCTTTCTTCCCTTGTAAAAAATGAGGACGAATGATAATGATTATTTGCTTAGTTTCAACACCATCAAAAATATCTCGCAGTTAGAATATCGAAGTTACGTCACTATGGCATTATGATGTCATTAAACTTGACTCGATGAGGAAAGTGAATTTTAACAGAATATATGTCAATTTATATGAATAATATGATTTTAATATCTATCACAATTTTTTAGTCAAAAATATTTTTCTGTTGGAATCATGAAATGATTTTTTCCTTAAGATATTTAATTGAAATCAATCGACATAGAAATAGATGATAGTCAAAGATAACTAAGAAGAAATTGTACTTTCACATAGCACAAAAACGTATTATACAACTAAAGTAAAAAAAAATGTCAAAAGGTTTCTCGCTTTTAATATTTTCAAAATTACAGCAACTCACTCAAAGTATCATATTGGACAATATTTTACAATAATGTGCGATATAATGTTAGATTATTCAATATGCAATAATATTTTACAATATTGAAAATATCGTTTATACTATGTGTATTGTAGGGGTTGAAGCTAAGATATGCAACGGCATCTTAATTAAGCAGAAAAAGCATAGTTACTTAAAATAACAATGGTACAGAACTTAATCATAAGTTTTTGTAATAGAGATATACGATAAAATATGTATTTTAGATTATTTACCTTTATTTGATTTGGGACAATTTATTTCAGCAATCTATCTAATAATCTAGTCCGATTGTCTTGGAAATTATCAAAATATAAAAAATACGCTATAGTTGGTTCATCAGCTTAACTTCAGATTGACTGTTAAAAACGGGTTATTACTTATACGCATATGTCAGGCTAGATAAGATGCATGCTAGGAAGGTGATTTCTAAATCAATTTTTTGCATTTAAATAAAAGTATACATTAAAAAAAGTTTTACATTAAAAAAAAGGACTGTATAATAAGTTGCTGAATATTTAAAAATCTTCTTTCGGTAAGGAGTAAATTATAAAACAGAATGAATTTTTAAAAAAAAATAATTTTAAACATATTTAAAATAGAATAAACTTTTTTATACTTGCATTTATGTATATGTATGTTGCATAGAAAAGAATATTTAGTACAAGTTTAAAATCGACATCAGAAATAGTTTTTGAAAAATTCTTTTTCATTTCTATTAAGTTACGGACCGATAAAAAATAATTTTTTTAAATAAGCCATTCTATGTTTTCAGTTGTTATTAAAAAGATCTATTTTCAAAGAAACAGTAAAAATCAAATTCTTATAAAGAAACTTATTGCTTGTAAAAATTGTTGAATAACAATATTCTTGAGATTAAGACCATCGATTAAGAGTCCAAGTTTAAAATTGAGATATAAAATTACCTTAAATATTCCGCCATTTTTTCTTGATAATCAACCAAAAAATATCTGAATTCATTCATTGAACAGCATTTCTAAAATATAATTTTCTTCAGTTCGTGAACTAAAAGCGATAGAAAACTGGAAATGTCAAAACTGAAATTTTAGGAAAACGGTTTAAAATTTAAACAAGGCACTTTTCTTCTTATCAAAATATCACTAATGAACAAACTCTTCGTAGTTATATAAAATTTTTATTTTCAAATTTGTGTTTTTTTATTCATTAATTGCTGAAAATGCTTTCTCAACTTTTAATTTGTTAATAGACCTTTTATATTCCTATAATTTTCATATTTTAAAATTTTGATATTAATATTCTTAATTCAAAAGTTGGTAAACTTCTGTTATAAATTTATCACCCTCAACCCCACTTATACGGTTGGACATCTAGAAGAAAATCAAGAAGTAAGCTGAAGATAACGAAAGTAACAAAAAAAAAATGCTATCAAACATTTTTATTATTAAAGCACTCTTTGGCCGAACTACATAAGATTTTTCAAAAATCTAAGACATACAGAAACGTCTATATGTAAACAAAACATTAAATTTTTTTATCTGTACACAGCTTGAAATATTTTTCACCATTTAATACAGTTCCAAAACTAACAACCAACTAAGACTTCCAAAAATAAAACTGATACCATTTAAAGCGTTCCTAATCTCACCGAGCCCTTTTCTATCGAATCTCCAAAATCACTTTGGAAGAAAATCTCTCTTCTAACTTCGTCTCGAACATTCTGCTAAACCGCAGAAGAGGGTATTATCCTTTTCGCCGCCAGCTAAAACAAAAGAATAACGAAGCTAAAACTTCCCTCAAAAGTTTTTAGCTACATTAACCCGTTCATTTCTTCACCACCTGGTTCAAAATCTTAATTGCTTTCCGAGCTTTTCTCGTAAATTCTATTAGAAACAAAAATGGAGTTTCCCCGATATTTGTGAGTTTGTTGTCCAATCCGAATTGTTAAGGAGACTGTCCCACTTTGCCGGAAAAGAGTACAGGTTTAATAGAGCGAACTTCCGTTCCACTCAGATTGTTTACTCTATTGATATTGATAAGGATATTATGGGAAAATTTGAAATTGTTGAGATTTCCGCAAAGCTTTCTTTGGAAGAGGATTTTGTGGTGATTGGATTTAATGAGACTTTAAAGAAGCACAATTCTCAAGTCCCGATTGTAGGAAGTCTGAAAGTGGGGTGTTTTTTTTTTCAATATTACTAAATTCAAGCTAAATTTCAAGGTTTACGCTATGGCTTTGTAATTTAGGTGGCTCTTTTAAAGATTCTAGTATAGTAGTTGTCATTTCCTGCCTTAAAGTTTTTATATTTCAATGCATTTAATACTTAGTTTAATATTTCAATTAAGATTATTAATTATTGCTTCAATGCGTTTAAAATGGAAATTATTTTGAATGGATTATCTTATCAATTTCATAATGAAATACGATTCAGTTCATAATTAGATAAATAATGGAATCATTTCAGAAATATTCACTCTTTGAATAATTTCGGAGATCATTTATAATGTCTTAAAACCTCAACTTTACAACTGTTTATGGAAATTTGCAAATTGAAAACTGACATCACATTTAATTTCACACTTATGCTCTAGAATCTTTAATATTTTAATAAAAATCTTTATATACGTCTTAAGCACAGTTGTGCGCATACACTTCTAAATTTTAGACACACAAATTTCTTTGAGCTTCTATATAATAATTGCATTGAATTTTATAGTTGTATTTTATAGTATAATTTCATTTCATTTCATTTTCGAGGTAATATTCATCACATTAAATGTTGCTGATTAGTGTTCTCTAGACCCCCGGTACGTTTCTTTTGGTTCAAAATGAGCAAAAAAAAGAATACTTTCAAAGAATTTCTGGGTCCTATAAATGCAAGTTCAAAATTGCCTTGTCTCTGATTTGTCTTATCTAATTCATTGTCAATTAAGGCACTAGTGTCCATAATGAAACAAGACATCTTTTAAATAAAGAGTATCATTAATTCAAGCAGCTAGTGGTCAGTCGTTTGCTGAATGATGAAAAGTGAAAGAAAACACCAATTTGGCAATTTTCATAATAATAATTAAAAAAAGAACATCCTTAATAGCATGATATGCTGAAAAAATAACTCTTTGTGTGTGTGTGTGTGTGTTAGTTTTTAGGTTAAGTGGTAATTAAAAAGGCTTAATGTATTATTCCAGGATTGACATTTAGTTGAATGATATCAATTCATGTAGCAATACAAATTCAAAGTAAATACTATTCTTCATATTTTTCTAAATCTAACTGATTATTTTGATAAACTGTGGTGACTTTTCTTTTTCACTTAAAAAGATGCATGATGATTTCTAAAAACATATCAGTGATGCCTTATGTACCCGTCATTTCAATTCATGTGTTGATAGATTATAAAATTGATTATCAATGTTTTCTTTAGAATTGATTAAAAATTGATTTTTTTTTTGATTATTTATTAATTTACAGGGATTTTATTTTATTTCTTCCTTATTTATAAATTATTTTAATTATTTCTTAAATATTATTTAGTTAATCAGTTCCTTTTATTTATTTGGGGTTTTCTAATTAGAACAAGCACAAACCGAAGCTTATTGTAATTGGCATCGCAATTTCAGAGCTTTTGTGCGAACTCAAAAGAAAAACAATTGATTAAAATTATCATCTAAATCTACATTATGTTGGAAAGAGATTGGAGCAGTAAAATGTAAGATCAGCATTATTTACAATTTATTACAATCGACATTTTGTACTTGATATATGCAGTTTAATACAATTTATATCATCAATTTAATTATAAATACTATACCGCATTATCCATGATTTTTAATCCTTTTATACATAATCCCAGATGCAAACAGTTTTATTTGCTTTAAATAATCTATGGTGCGAGATTCTAAGAATAAATAAGCGTTTGCCCTAAATGTTTATTATTTTGAAAATTTTGTTTTACGTAGAAAATGGTTTTTCAGTTTTCATATTTGCTATCCAGTTTATATTTAGTTTTTATTTATACTTTTTTAAAATTGATTTAGGCTTAGTATCCAATTCCAAAAGTGACACATTGAAATGAGGATGAGAAACTTCCTGCATGGTGATTGGCTCTCCCCGCCCTGGAGGATACATGAAAAGGTTAGGTTCTGCCTTCCATCGATGGCGGGACGTACTTCTTTATGGAAGCGTTGTAACATGGTCGATGATGGTTCTTAAGATTCAACCAATTCCCACCAATGTTGCTGTAGCGATGGTAAGGTCATTTAGTTATTTTATCCTTGTGCCTTTGGCCGGGACTAAGAGTAAGTGATATAACTATGAGAATGGAAAAATCAAAATTCATTGATTATATAAATTTTAAAATAATTTTATAGCAACAATAATTTTTCTTAGATACACTTCCTTTGATGATATCTTACTTTTACTTCAAAAAAAATTCAATACAAACCATATTTTTTTCGCGTGTTTGTTTTTATTTTTATTCCTGTTAATATACGATGCAGAGCGACAGATCACACAATTTTTATAATATCACATTCAAGAAATTTAAACACCATTATCTAATAAGATTCCTCTACTTAACATTGTAATTCTAAACTGGTTTTTTCCCTCGCCATGATTTTGAAGCGAAGTTTATTTACCGGAAAAAATTTTGTGACCTTTCATAATAATAAAATTTTACCACGAAATGATCAGAAACGAGTTTAAATAAGAAACGTCACAAGATTCAATATTGACGATTCTTGGTTCATGAAATAGCAAATTTCTAGTTTTTGGAAATAAAGATTTGATCATATGAGCCTGACATCTGCAATATAAGCACTAAGATTAATATGGATGTTATATACGAATTTCTCAAATGTTATTTGAACGAAAACAATTTTAATATATATCAATTGATTTTAAAAATATATCGATAACGCTAACGTACGTATCAGAAAAATCGAACGCACTTACCGTAGAATGGTAGCATACAAATATCAAGAAACCATCATATAAATTTCAGTCAGCTTCTTTTATTGAATACTTTTACATGAGGATTAAATTTCTCGTATCACTCGGTTAATTATTGAAGCTAAAAAATTCGATTTATAAATAAATAATTAGAAACATTATGGCGAACTTATACTATCTAACCAAAAGGTATATCTAGTAAAAGGAAAGTATATATAAATAAAATAAAGAAATTGATTTCACTCAGTTTAATCGATTGCAAAAATAGGCTTAACCGTCTTAAAATAAGTAGCCACGGTAAGGTTTCAGATTAATTCCTATTTTCTCCACAAAAACATCAGAATCATGCAAATAATTCAGAAATTTGCATAAAAGCTTCTAATCTTGAATATATACCAGAAATGCTAACAAATAGATGTCAGACATTGCAATAAATGTCGATAAATTGCTTGATAATATTTCAGTTCTGGGCACAAGCATATCATAATCATGCCAATCGTTAAAAAAACTGTTTAAGCCGTACATTAATTTTTAGTCTAGCCGTATCTTTTTTTTTAAATTTCATTTATAAATTCATATTCATATACTCTATCACAGTTATCTTACTAAAGTTATTTCCATTATCTTCAGACTATAAAAATGATCTATTTAACAACACCAATTTCATCTCTGCACTGTTTCCTGTTTGAACGAAATAATATTTTAATTCAATTTGATACATAATATAAAAAAACTCCAACTTCTATGAAGGAATTCAAACTATACATCAAAACATCACATGTTTTTAAAACTTATTAACTCAGTAATAAGATTTCATACCCGCTTTTGTTTTGTAATATGTATACTTTTATTAATTTGTTTATGCTGAATTGAGTTCATGTATTTTAGTTGTTCAAGTAACAAATTAATCCTTTAACATTTTAAAAAACGGATAAATGGATCGCCTGCGCGAAATAGGTCATCATAATCAGCTATTATTATTAAAAAAATTTAAAATTCCATGTAAAAAAAATTCTGTCGGGTTTTAGATAAGATTTACTGCTTTGGAAAATTGATTAAAGGTGAACTAAAAGAGATATCACACACTAAGCTCAAAATGAATATCTTAAAGTAGACCTTCCATACCTTACGTAAAGGAAAGAGTGAAATGTTAACTCAAAAAAAGAAACTCTCCGCCGTGGCGTAACAGAGAGATGTTTCCGTTAGTCCCTCCGGGACGGGGCTTCCGAGAGAGATTTTCAGGGAAAGTACTTTAAAACCTCAATTCCGGGAATGAAGAACTTTTCCCCGAAGATAAAACGAAAGTGCAAACAAACGCAATAGCTGGAACAGGTTGCAAAACTAAAAATAAAGAATGATCTTTGAATTAAAGAAAGAAAATATTTTATTTTAAGAGAGTGGCGCATTTATTTTGGGCTAGCAATTGGAACAAAGATGGAAATAAAACTTGTTGTTCCACTTTTTTTATCATGCGGCTTGTTTCAAATACTTGAAAAACGGGTCAGTTTTATATCTTTTTCTTTCAAACACTTGAAACAAGGCACTGTAGCTGTAACAAATATTTTGAAATATAAACGTTCTAAGCAAATATTTTGAAATATAAAGATAGCTGAAAATATGTTATAAAAAATGTAAAAAATGTAAATATTTAATGATACAAAAATCTTATGCAAAAATTTTTAGAGAAATAACACATAATACCTTTATGGCACTGTGCATTCTTGAGGTTCTCGGGATCGTTCGGCCCAAAGCCATTTAACATAACCGCTAGACAAAAGTGTACACTCATGTTATCTGGATTATGAACTTACCAACACAGCACCTTCTATTTAACAAAGAACTTCAGTAAACCTGTCATTTGTTACTTGACTTATGATTCTTATGAGACTGAACTTCTGACTTATGAATTGTAAAATATAATACATCTTTTTTTTTTCTCTGTTCTCTTCCATGTTCATTTTTTTCCATTTGCCGCCATTTCAAACCCGGAAAAAAAAATTCCTGTAGATGAAGTCATCAGGGTTCTAAAAATTGGATATTTAATAAAATAAAAATAAATAGCGGTAAATGGCAAATTTGAGTAAAAATATGTATAAAATAATTAGTAAATTTTTACAAAAAGCACCAAAAAAAGGATTTTTAAATCAAATTTTTCTTGAGTATTTATTAAAAAAAAGAAAAATATGGAAATTTTCATTATATGCGCAATGATATTCAATTTAATTCCTGCGTTATATTATTAACAAACCTTTTGCCAATATATTATAGAATTTTTTTCTATTTTCAATAAAAGGGATTTTGAAAAACTGTTGTTCTTATTAATATTTATCCTTATTTAATTAAATTATTGTTTGAGTGCTTTAGATATTTGAGATTTCAGCTACTTTTAACTTGCATCCTTATCGCATAATGAAAAATTTCTCAAATCTGGCTAATATACTTGTTGCCTTAAAACCTTATTTTTGTTTCAACTCTCTAGTGAATCGGAAAGTCATTCGTTTTGTGTTCAATTGACCAAGAAGAATGTTTTCGACTTTCTTCGTCTTCAGTTAAATGGCTACTACGACTTTTTTGTAATTAAGAAACTGCTGATAGTCAAGCAGAATTTTTACGTCAGTTGGCGAAAGAAGACCAATTTCCAGGTCAATATTTTTACCTCCGACTTAATCTCTATCTCGAACTTGCATTGCTGTAAAGATAAAATTCTTATTTCCCAAACCTATAACCTTAACTAATCCCTATTCCTCTTTTTTACGTTTGTAATTTCTCCGGGATTTTCTGGTCAGATATGCTGAGTATTTTCAGAGCGAGCAATAAATATTTGTGTCTTTATATATCTAAGCATAAGTATCAAATGTCATATAACTTTGCAGATGACAGTTTCAAAAACAATTTGGAGAGTTACATCTGAAAAAACATCAGAGAGTTACTGTAATTAATTTTGAAAAATTAGAAATGTATTCAAAATTATTTGTCAATTGAGGAAAGAGTTCTCAAAATAATAAATTCTTTCTTTGGGCTTTATTTTTATTATTTTTGTAAAGATTACTGTAGTCTAAAATGTAGGTTTCTTTGGCTAGTGTAACTGTTATATAAAAAATTTCCTTACTTTCCAAAATGTCTGTTGCGCATCCTTGAAATTATGTCTATTCAATTTCGAGGCACTGAAGTTGTCAAGAGTATCAAATTCGCTAAAGAAGTTCCGAAATAACGTTACCTGTTCAAACGGAAAAGTTGACCAAAATATTTTATTTCCAAGTTAAAAAGCAAGTTTTTCTACGTGTATCTCGATGTACTATTAAATAAAACTGAAGTTGCATTTTACAAAAATTCTTGCAATTTTAAAAATAAAAAAAAATTGTTTTGTATGTGGTTCAAGAAAGAAAAATGTGTTTGAATATATAAGTAAATTCTCAGTATACATAAAAATATTTTAATTTAAACAAAACAATTAAACGATTTATTTTAAGAACAAGTATGAAAAGAAACATGCCATTTAATTAAGAATACATTTAATGAATAATGCAGAATTCCAGACGTTATTTTTTTTTTAGTTCTAATCTGGAAATGAAACGTTGCTAGCTAAGGGATAAAACTTTCTCTTCGGTTTATCGATAGCAAAAAATATTATAGCTCGACAAAAAATTAATGCATTTTCTTCGCTTCGAAGAAATGAATAATTTTGGGGAAAATGCTATTTTCAACAAAAATGGGAATATTTCAGATATATATAATTTACGAAATCACTTCGAAATGCTGACAAAATGATTCATCCATAAAATATCCATGTTTTCTTTGGGTAAAGTCCATTGTCGATATAATGGGTGATGAGTGCATATATTCTTTAGTCAAAAATGCATCTGCAGGAGAAGGAAGGAATTAGGTGCAGATTTAAAATAATACATAATTTAAGCAAAGACAGCAAACTGGATCAATATTACCAAAAGATTAAAGGTTTCTTTTTGAAAAGATGACTTCAATGAATGTCTCTATATTTTTTTTGAATGAATCAAGTTTTAATAACTAATAATTTTCAAGCATATCAAAGTCGTTTCATTTATGCGATTTCGGTACTGATGTAGGAAGAGTTGACGTTATATTTATGGATTTTTAATCAATTATTTTACATATTGTTTATAGATAGATAAATATAAACACAGATAAAAACAATATAATACTGATATATAATCACATATTATTTACAAAGTACACACAAATACGGTGGAATTCTTTTCAAATATTTATAGGATTATTTGAATTTTAAAATTGATGCATCCTTAGATTTCCGATTTATTAGTAACAAATTATCTCCTAAGTACTTTTTAAGCCCACCCACGACGTAATAATTAATCTCATTGCTTTATGTATTGTATTTGCCTATTATGTCCAAAGCTTACGAAACCTAAATTCAAGAACGTAACATTCCCCTCAAATCGACAAAGACTGGCAAAATGATGCCATGAATGTTATACAAATTATATTGAAAATTCTTTTCCATTGCAACACTTAGATATAACGTAGTTGAAATTGTGTTCATTGTAATGCATTGCTAAATATATCGCATGCATTTCTTCGCTTTATAAATAATGTTTAAATCGCCTTTTATTTATATTATTATCTTAGTCTTTAATTTTATTCTAATTTAACATTGATTTATATTCATAATTTTTTTTAATTTTTCCTAATTATTTACTATTAATAGTTTTTATCTCATATTATTTTTGTTATTTCGCAAATTACACTGTTATTTCATTTTATCTACACTTTAAACCTTACAGTTACTTTTAAAATTCAATGTCTTTATATTTTCTAAATTCTGTAAACTCATTTTTTTTCATGTAAATTGTGTTCATATATTTAAAAGTTGCATGATGCAAAAAGAAATTTTAAACAATGGCCTAATGTCACACCTATTACCAGAACGCACTTTTATTTCGAGGTTCTCCCTCCTCACCAATCACCATGCTATAGTGTCTCCCTAAAAGTATTATAATTAGAAGTAAATTAGTATACAAGTACCGAAAACACTAAATCAATATTTTTTATACAAAATTTTTCATAAAGCATTCTTGGTAAAATATGCAAAACAATATATAAAGAGATTATTGAGGTTTCTCTAATAGTACACATAAATAATACAGAGGAAACTTTATATAAAAGCAGCTTTAATGCATTATTAAGGGTAAAAAATTTCCCAAGCTATTTTAGATAAATATTTTTATTGTAAATATTTTCTAATATTTAAAAGAAGGTTGATTCTCAAAACCGATATGTCATTTGTTCTTCAATTTCAGTTATTTTTAAATTGCAGTTTTCAAAGTTTTTTCACCACATAATTTTACATTTTATATCCTTTTTTATGGACTTAAATTTCGTTCTTTATAATTATTATTCTTATTATTTCTAATTATAATAAGTTTTTCTATTCCTTTAACAAAAGCCAATAAAATGTTTTAAGAAATTAATTAATTAAACACAGAAAAATGATGATTATCCGACTATAATTTTTGAAAATCAAATACATTAAACACATTTGAAAAAAATAAATATAAAAATGCGTTTTTAGTTTTAATCATGGAACATAGAATAATCAAGGCGAAGTAATTAGCATTAAATCCTCAAAATTAAAGAATATCTTCTGTGTAAATTATACACTTTTTGGAGTATCTTTTCAATAAAAATAAAAACAAGAAGATATGAAAGAATTATACAAATTAACAAGATTGAATTTACCACAAAAATTATTGCAGATTTCAAATTCGTTTTTTTTCTATTTCATTCTTAGAAAAATAAGTATAACTTTAAATGTTTCTTCATAACAAACTAAACTGCTTCTACATGTTTTTATATCATTATTGTTTAACTTTTTGAGAAAGCATCTTTTAAATAAACGTGTGTGTTTTCTTTTTATTCTTTTATATCTTCATATTATTATCTGCAAAATTAATTTCTGACACGAAGTAAGATAAATTGTTTACTAGATATAAATTTTTCATTATAATCCAAAACTCTGTCTCCGTAAAAAAATTCTAATGAGCATGTATCTTTTTCAGAATGAAATAATGGAATAGTAATCGCAATTCCCTGTCAAAAAATTTACTATAGAAGATTTCAGATCATTTGCTAAAAATTGAATAATTTTTTTCTTCTCCTTAAATTACTGATTTCCAAAAAAAATTATTTCTTAACAATCTTCCGCATCATTCCCAAACGATAATACTATTCTTAATGCTAGTAATCAATTCTGAATCCCTTGATAACAATTGTTACTACAGTTATAGATATTTCTTAAAACAGAAAAATGTAGAAACGCAATTAGGGGCATTGAATTTCTAGTAATTTTTTACTGAATGTAGAATTTTTAAATAAAATGATTCGCTTGTTTTTATTTTGAAGTAAATTGCTTTGATAAATTCCTTTTTTTAACAGTAACTGTTAAACTTTAAGGAATGCTTGCATTTTCGGACAATAATAATATTTTTTTTAAATGATACTACGTTTTTCTGTCTGTATTGATAGGTCAATTAATTAAATTGAATTGATTTCAATTCCCTTCTTTTATATCGTTCAGACTGCGTTATATACGGCAAGGAAATGGAGATTTCTTGAAATATTTTAATTGATCTCAAACGAATAAATAAAATTAGCAACTAGCTTTCCAAATTAAATTTAGAATTATGTTTCATGCTTTTTTGATATAAACTCCTTGTTTATTTCTAACTAAGAACTTGAAAGAGAAATTTAAGCTAAATTTAATCGAATTAATTATTAATATGAAAGTTATACAGTTTCAAAAATCATTTTGTTCCTTTGCAAAATAGGCTCATTATTTTTAAGAAAGATTTGTTTTATATATAGTGAATAATTTTAGAAGAATACATTAATATAACTACACACATGAAAGTAATTATAAAAATTTTTGTTCCAACACTTTTCTATCGGATGTTCTGATCCAATTTAAATGAAAAAAATTATATATTGCTTGACAGCTGACTCACGGGAAATATAGTATTAAAAAGGAGGGTTATTTTTATAATATATTAAATAAAGTTATTTATATTAATTTGCGAGGGCAGAACATCCAATTTTAAGATTTGATCGACCTGATCACTACATTTGTATTTTACTAAAGGTATGCCGGCGTTCTAGCTTAGGGGTAGAGCTACCTAGGTTCAAATCCCGGTTCGGGAGTTGTTGTTCTTCCTCTGTTTTATCTTTGAAATGTGTGAATGTGCCCTCTTGTAAAAAGTGGTTGTGCAAGCGAATGAGTGATGCGTGAATGACAAAGTCGTACTCATGACTTAGTTGACACTGCTAAAAAAAAACCCTATCCTACCGTCTTCATAACAATGGGCTTGTCCATTGGCAAATTTCATAAGAAACAACGCAATAAAAGTATAAAAGTTGGAACCTATTAAAAATTTTCAATGTTCTTTACTGTTGAGCATTAAAGCAATTAACACTGGATAGTAATACATTCGTATAAAAAAAAGGGTGAATTTATTTTCAAAGTATTAACTTTTTGTGATTTCAAATACACGGGTTTTTCTAATTTTGTTTAAATTTAAGATTTTTCATAAGTTTGTTCTGCTATCAGTGACGATTTTGAGCGTTTGTTAGAATATTTTATAGGTTCTATGCCAGAAAAAAGTGGCTTTCCTTTAATATACTAAAAAAAAGTTGATTACTTTCTGAACTAAAATAAGATGTGAAAAAAAAATGATTAAAAATAATAGAAAAATAACATAATCATCTATTAAAAGGGCATAATACATTTTGCTTACTTAGGAAATAAAATATTTCTAAGAATTTTCCAATGATAAAGTCTTAAAATACAAAATTAATGTTGAATAACAATACAGCAGTTTTGACAAAATCCTTTAAATTAATCGAGAAACTACTTATGAGATATTCCAAAAACATTTCAATCGTCTTTACCGCAATATTTGATTCTGGTCGAATATTATAATTAAGATGCGATCTTTCTTTTCAAAATTGAAACCACAGCTTACGTGACAGCGTTTTCTATTCTGGTTCGATAATTGATCCGCTTGCGGAGTCAGGAGCTCATTTGAAGCGTGGAAAATTTTCTGCGGCTAAGTATGAGAAGTTCAGCTGGAAAGTTGTATCCGACCTAAAATAGCACTGTGCATTTTTTGAAAGTTATTTTCTGCCTCATTTGTGAGGAAATGTGATTAAATATTCATATGGCAGAGCAGTCATCTATTATTTAGTTGAAAATAATTCCCCTCTCTTTAAATTTTGATTATTTCCTTTTATTTAAAATATAATTATACCAAAAGAAATGTTTAGCTTTGGTTTGCTTGGATGTAACATTACAAAACAGTATTATTCTTATGCTCTTTGGAGGACATTTTATTTTAATTGTGTAACATGTGTATATAAATTATAAAATAATAAATTTTTATTAATATATATATAAAGTTACAATGTAATTTCATAAATATTTAATACTAGCTGGTACCCGGCGCGTTGCCGCAGCCGGAAGTGTAATCAAACAATAATTTGACAGTGTTTCATCGAAATAGGATGAACGGTACGAACACACAAATATTCAAATTTTAGCTCCAACCTTCACTTTATCAAGAGCTCTCCCAGTCATGGTATTATACTCAAAAATCCTATAATTTCTGCAGTTTCCGTTTTTAAGGGGATAGTCCTATTCCAAGGACTGGTGCCTCAAAAATCCTACCATTTATCTTAAGCTATTCAATTTTATATATTAGATGTGTGTATTCTTTTAGAACTATAAAACTTGGTGTCCTTTCAGAATGATAATGAAAGAAACTTATTATTGTATCCCGTGATTCGTTTAATATTCATCCAGAAATCTTAGGTTTAATTTTAGAAAATGGGATTAAAATATTTTCTTTTAAAATTGATTAAATATAGAAAATATATTTATACCATAAAATCGTTTATATAGTTGAAAAGATATTTTTTGAAAATTTAGATGGTGCAAAATTATTTGTACTACAATATTTTATAGTTACTGCGAAAAATGCTGAAATTTAATTAAAATGTAAAACACCCAGGGTTGGTCTCCCCAAAACTTTCTCACTTAATATGTAATAAATTTGTTACCTCTGAGAAGGACTTGCATAACATTTGTATATTATAGCTACAAAATATTAATCTTTAACTTGGATTTAGCATTTCTACATAATGTATTGTCTCCTCAGCGAGCTATTTGAAGATTAATTCTTGGTAAATAGATGCTGTTGAGATTCGAGTTTTGTTTTTAAATTATTTTAGAGAATTGTACTATTCCTATAACTATCCTGTAGGTGTAAACAATAAGCTGACCAAGTTTCCTCGTAATAAAATGAGCGACACGGCAGCGCACAAGAGATACAGACACACATTTATTTTTAAAAATTCAATTGGCCTTGTATTGAGAAAGAAAATCAATTTAAAAAAAATAAGAAAACAGCATTTTATAAGTATCAATAAAAACCAAAAGCATTTACAAAATCATGAGTCTTATTATTTTGAGGTGAATAAACAGAAGTTCAAGCTAGAATCAACCTGCGTAACGCGGTATTTTAATTTCAAATCACTTTGTGTAAATATCTTACAATTACCTAATGTCCAAATACATTGTTGTAATATCCATAATATTTTCCAGCACTCAGAATATGATAACAAATGGATATATGTCTTATCTTGAATGAGTATATATGTATATGAACGAACTTGAATTATTCATACTTTTTAAAAATTTGGAATATATACATACATATTTAAGCATTTTTATACACAAATGAAATATTTGTTTAAAAGGTTAACTTTTAAATATAAAAAAGCATAATCTAAGTAATATTTATTTGCTCCTCAATACTACAGTTTTCCAAAAGGAGTTCTGCATTTATTTTGTGTGAAATGCCCATTTAAATTTTCTTAAATCATTTTTTCCTTTTTTTTTTTTTTAAATAAAAAGGATTTTATAAAAAAAGCACTGCTTCTTTTAACCCTACTTCATTTGAAATAATAAATTGTTTGCTGTTCTATATTCGAAATATCCTCTCAAATTCTTTTTCTCCTTTTTTAAAATTTTGGCTGGCATCTTAAGATCATTCATTTTTAAATTTCACTCATGCATTCGTGCATTTATGATACTGTTACAGTATAGTATCTTGAAACTTTCTGTGTAAAAACTACGTGACTTGAAACAAAATCAATCGGTATTCTGTTTCTGTAAAAGCAATATATTTTCTTTGCATAGTGTATCAGTTTTTAAAAACTTCTTCATACAACCACCATTTTACATTTGTAAGGCAAAATACTATACCATATTTATAACGCCATATTTCTCATCTACTACTAAAAACATGTTTATTGATTAAATACTTGTTTAATATAAAGTTCAAAAGAAGATGAGAATAGAGTTGTCGAAACTAAAATGCATCGTAAATTAATTAGATTTTTCCCTCTAGAATTGATACATGCTTAGTATTTCTGCTTTGAATCTCCAAGAGTATTTTCATGAGAATATATTTCATGAGTTTAAAGGTATTTCTTTAACTTCTCTTTTGTTCATCTGTATCTGCTAAAATTTGATTTAAGCTCACAAATGATTTTGTACCCATTTGAGAATATCATTAATGTTTTAGGGCCAGATATATCAATTAAAAAGATAGTTTTTTTAAAAAAATTAAAGATTACATAATTCTTTTTAAAATTTGTCTGTTGATACTTCCCACTTTTAGAGGAAGAGAACATTTAACAATTAACAATGAAAAATTAACAATGTTTACAAAACTTATAACATTTTTTAAGCGAATAGCTTTTCCCCCCATCATATACATAATAGCAATTTCGCCATAACCAACAAACTCTCATAACTGCATCTTACAAATAAAGTATATTTTATGACACAGCAAAATGATAACATACTCTTCGAAAATAATGTCTGTTGATATTATTCCCTTTTAGAGCAAGAGAGCATTTAGCAGGGTTAATATATTTTTATAATACTTATATCAATATTTTTTATACAATTTCAATCTCCATATCCATACAGAGTGCAACAGAGAAATTAACTTATTTCAAAGGTCAGTAAAAACAAAAGTACTTCAGTTGTTGTTTTAATTATTTTTTTTTATTTGAGAATACAATATCCAAATTTATTTTTCATATAGTTTTGAAAATGACATCGGTTAAATTTTGACCTCCATTGCACATACACCGATTAAGTAGATTTTTGAAGTTCGTGTCTTATCTTTGCAGCATATCAATCGGTATGTCGGCAATGGCTTCACGAATGTTGTTCTTGAGGTGAGCTATTGTCCGTGGTCAGTCGACATAAACCAGAGATGATTTTTTAATCTTCATGCATCATTCTGCAATTATGTGCTTTAATATAAAGTGAAAAACAATTGCCTATTTTTGTAAAATTACTTTTAAGAAATTTTTAGCCGATTTTCTTGTATTAATCTTGTTACTGAAAATGTTAATGTTAAAAATTATTTCACAAAAGCAAACTTTTAAATACGAAATTAAAGTTAAAAACATTTTCCTGCACTATTCCTTAAATATATAGTGGGCACGAATAATATGTACTTTTCATTTTTCCCCTAGTGTTTCAAAAGACAGTTAATTCCTACTGAGGATTTCTGTCCTCCCTTGAGTAATTTCGTGTCCGAGTCGTTCTACCGAGAGATGTGTAGATGTTTTAGTAATTATCCCCGTCCCTCTCAATTACCTTTTAAATGACACCTACGTGTTAAGAGGAAGGGAAGGAAGGAGAGTACTTGGGAAATGATTAGCCACGGAGAGGGGAAGGGTAGCCTGAAAAAAATATGCCCCACGTGCCGAATTCCATACCACAAAGATTATTATAGCTGCCTCCCTTGAGGGTCATTGGTAAAAACAGCTCTTGAACTTTATCACTGACTTCTAATGGAATGTTCTGACAAATTGTTTCGTATTTTTATCAGAATACGTGTTTTTAAACGTTCTCCGATGTTTCTGGCAGTTTACTTAAGCATTTTCATCCTTATCATAACCGAATCCTTTACACTTCATTTTCTTTGCGTAAAAAATTTCCTGGATTTTTTTTTATTTCGTTACAAAATTTTTCTTGATCTCTGTTTTTGGTAATTAAAAAACGATTTGGTGGAGGTAAATGAGTCTCATATATTATTCAAGAACAAATTATCATATTTAAATAGCGGAGATTTTTAATGGAACATTATTTTTTCATGTTAAATAAGTTATTAAAGGGACATAATACTTTTTTATCATAAAATATCAGGTCTATAATTTTAAAAGTAAGAAGTAGCTATTTAGGGACAAAAATGTAATATCACAGTTTATCACTATAGTTTAGTTCTAATAAAATCATTCATATGGTTATTATCGAATTTACATCCGAATTATAAATAAGTTATACTCTTCATGCTTATAAAACAAATTCAACAGATGTCAGTTTAATTAAAATGCTATTAAATATATTTTGGATTTTTTTGGTTCTAAAAACTCCGTTACTTCGTGACTTTTAATTAATCTGCTAATCTAAAAAACATTCCATTTTAAAGACGATTAGCAAATATTATATGTGGAGTAATATGTGTAAGGTTCACATAAAGTGAATCGATTAAATAATCGTAATTGTATTCATCTTAATATATTTTGTAAACGAATATTGGCATCAATGTTGTAAAACCGAAGTAAGACGTTTATCGCTCATATAATCTTTATTCTAATTAAATGTTTATTTTTACTTAACTACTTTTCAATTATTTACAAGTCGATTCTTAATTCAACCTTATATGGCGTAGTCGGAATCTAAACGACCTTTTAAAAGTTAAACCTTTAAATACTTTTGAAAATTTTACGCATTTGCCAAGCCTAACTGGAATCATCAGACTTCCTCGCCAAGGATTAGAATCTCGCCAAGATTTTTTTTGCCTGAATGATCTCCAAACAACGACAACTTCCCGCATAGTAAGTGAATTTCTTTAAAATATCAATAGACTCTTTATCAAAAGTAAAATAAGTACGAATATTCTGATAACTTTTTTACGAATATTAATTATTCCAAAGCATTAAATTACTTCGTGTTTGCTTCTTACACAAGACGGCGCCAAGCCATTTTCGCCAAATTCTTTATTTCGTCTAGAATCCCTGAGCGGAAATTTAAAAAAAAATGTCGACAAGTGATGATATTATTTTTAATTCTTTAGAAGCGCATCCGCTACAAAGTTTAATCATGACTCAACTGAAAAAAGAATTGCGTTTCAGAAATATTTTGCTAACCGGAAATAAAAATGATTTAATCTCGCGTATTGTTAAGGATAATAATAAAAGAAAAAGTTATGGAACTTTGGATGAATTAAATGCTCGTCGCATGAAATTTTTTAATGGAGAGGAGACATTTTCTGATAATGCACAATTATTGACAGAAATTGTGTCTTTGCGAAAACAAGTAGAACTTTTAAGTAATTCTTCTACACAAGCATCAATTCCTACTCCTCCTTCTCAAATAGATCCGAATATCGCAGCTATTTTTTCCACATTGATGGAAACGCAAAAACAATTTTTAGAAAGGCAAATAACTCCGAATGTGATTCAAATCACATCTCCAAATGACACGGCAAATTCAATCCAAATATTTAAGGGAGACATAATTGAAAATGCCCTCGAATGGTTAAAGGAGGTTGAAAGAATTTCAACTTTAGCTAACTGGTCCGACGAATTAAAATTAACAAATGTTATTTCACGTCTCTCGGGATCTGTTAAAAATTGGCAATTAACAACAAGAAAAAATTTCAATAATTGGAATACTTGGAAAAATGCTCTCGCCTCAAGATTCAAAAGACGTATAACAATGCAAGAATTTTTGGCTCAGCAAAGTGAACGAAAATCGAGACATAATGAAAGTTTAGTAGATTATATTTATTCAAAAGATGCTCTTTTGCAAAAAGCTCCCTTTACTATTCCCCAACCTGACCGCATTTCTATAGCTCAACCAAGAAATACGTCACGACAAAATAAGAATTCCCACAGTCAAACTAGTTCCCAATTCCGTCTGCTAGCAGTTCAACTAGTTCTAATAATAACACGTTAGTCGAAACCACCAGTTTGAACTCTTCAAACTCCCGCCGCAACAACAATAATCGCAACTCGACATCTGGAAGATCAACAGCTGCAAATAATCATTCCATAAATTGTATTAGAACTGAAACGAATAGGCGTGCATTAATATCTGTTATAATTAATAATAATACGGAGATTCAAACCCTCTGTGATCCTTGTGCAGACATTACTGTCATTCAAGAGTCTTGTGTTCCAAACGATATTGTTATTCACCCGTGGACTGATGGACAGTTCCAAGTTGTTGACCATGAAATAAAGCCAATCGGTTGGATTTCTTTAAATATAATTGTTGGAAATGTGGAACATATGATGCCTAAAATTGGAATCTGCACCCAGCTTCCATTTAAACTTATTTTAGGATTCGATTGGCAGCAACAGATTCAAGCTAGATGCACTTATGACCCTAATGGTTCATTATGTATTTCTACTCCAACTTCATTTCATTTGTACGAATGTATTTATGCTTCAAAACCTAGTATCAACTGCGTCGCTCATCATCAACCCTCACTAGATGATGTTACTTTGCTGGAAGCTGCACCTAATATAGTTTCATCCGAAACAAAACTCATCCCTAAATCCGCAGGACTCTCTACAACTCAACAAGCTCAACTTGATGCAGTAATTGGAAAATTTACTGACGTTTTCTATTCTAATGATGACAACATTGGACTATGTCCATATGTGGAATTCAAAATCGAATTGCAGCATGAAAAGCCTATTAAATGTAGATCGTATAGACTTTCAGAGCCTGATCGCCAGTTTCTAAAAACGCAGATTCAAAAATGGTTAAAACAAGGAATTTGTCGCCATTCCAACTCACCGTACGCAGCCCCTGCCTTTATTGTGGAGCAGCCCTTCCATGAAAGTACTCCAAGGCGAGTTGTGGTATATTTTTCTGGCACCATCAATCCTATCACGAAAATTGATCCGCACCCAATTGACCAAATGGAAGACGTTAATCAACGCACTGCAGGCAGGCGCTACAAATCTAAAATGGGTGTAAAATCTGCATTTAACTGCATTCGTATAAAAGATACTGACACCTACAAAATTAGATTTGTCACTCCTGATGGACATTATGAATTTCTCCGAATGCCTTTTGGTGTCACAAATGGCCCATCTACAATGACACGAGCGATTAAATAAGCCTACGATCATTTAGCACCGTACAATGTGAACACATAGATTGATGAGATATCGACTTCTCATGATGACTTCAATTACCATCTCAAAGTGATTTGTAAAGTCCTTGAAGCAACCCAAAAAGCTGTTTTCATGCTGACACAAGAAAAGGTGCAATTTGTAGTACCAGAAATCTCTTTTTGGCCGAATTGTCTCTCACCATGGTGTTCATCCTGATCCAGAACGCATAGCAGCAATTGAACGTTATTCGACTCTCAAATCAATTCATGAAGTCCATAGTTTCCTTGGGTTTGCCAATCAGTTTCAAAAGTATATTCGTAACTATGCTATTATAGCCAATCCACTTACAAGCGTTTTAAAAGGTTTAGAAAAGAAGACCAGCAACGCTCCCATAGTTTTAACTGATGATCAACAGCAAACATTAGAAACTTTGAAATCTGCAATTACTATTGCTCCCATTCTTTCGTATTTCAAACAAGGCCTACCAACAAGGCCAACAAACTGATGCCTCTTATTCAGGACTCGGTGCAGTTTTATCCCAAGAACAGAACGGAAAACGTCATGTCATTGAATATGTGTCACGTACGTTAAAAGATGCTGAAACACGCTACCACAGTAACGAACTGGAATGTACTGCTGTACATTGGGCATTGACTGAAAATTTCGACTCTATCTCCTTGGCCACAAGTTTCAACTCATCACAGACAATTATACATTTGCTTATGTAGTTGCAAAATCTGCAGTTAATCGAAAATTTGCGTGATATTTAGTAGATTTGACTCAATTTGATTTTACAACTGAGCACCGGCCAGGAAAGCAAAATGTCAGTGCTGATCACCTTTCACGTTACCCAACATCACCTGTTTGCTTAGCAGTTACTGCAAGTTATGAATCTGAAATTTGTGCGAAACAGAAAAGAGATGACTTTTGTCAGTATATTTTTACTTACTCAAAGAGAAAAATCCAAGCAAAAAGACATACGTCAATCATATGCAATTACAATATCGATAACAACACTCGTGTGCGATTGAAAGACGAAAAATCGAGACCTGTAGTGGTGATCCCTAAGGCGATGAAAGAACAAACTTTGATTGCCTGTCACGATGATGTTGGACATATGGACGCAAAAAAAACTCTTCACAATTTACAATTGCGTTATTGGTGGCTAAACATTCACGTTATCGGTGGCAAGGACTGCAAAGCATATGTTTGAAGCTGTCATAAATGCCAAATTGTTAACCGACGCACTGCTAATGCCTATGGTCTTTTGCATCAATTGCCAATCCCGTCCACACCTTAGGAAATTGTGTCCGCTGACCACGTAATCTGTTTGCCAGAAACAAGAAGCGGAAACACAAATATTTTTGTCCAAATTGATCACGCCACACGCTATGTAATCGCAACACCTTCTGCATCTCTCGCCGCTCATACAGTAACTGATGCTCTGTATCATAATATAATACTCAGATATGGACCGCCAAGTATGTATTTATTTGATAGAGGAACAGCATTTACCGCACGTCACACTCAGCGGTTTCTTCAAAAGTATGGAATCACACAATCAACGACTCCACCTTATTCGCCACAAGCTAATAGCATTGTTGAAAGAGCAAATGGCATAATTGTGTCCACTTTGAAAAAAATGATTGACAAAAACCCGAATAAATGGGACGAATTACTTCCAAACGCCTCATTGGCAATCAATACTACAAAACAATATTCCACCAAGAAATCACCATTCTATTTACTTCATGGTTATGAGCCACGCCTTCCCCGTGAAGTTCACCTTGGTAGCTTCATAGATGACACTCCACGTGAAGACCCACTAGACCTTTTAAGTTTGGCCAGGGCCGAAGCGGCAAATGATGTGTATGAAACACATTTGGAAAACAAGAAGAGATTTGATCTCCACCGCAGATCCCATTCCTTCCAGGCAGGAGATCTCGTATTGTACGACTGGAAGAAGAAAGGAGATCACAAACTTTCTTCCATTTTCAAAGGACCATTTGTGATTGCGCGTCCAGTCGGGGCCGTGTGCAACGAGATCATGTCAACGACACAACAGAACAAATTTGTCAAGGTTGTTCACGTACATCTTCGTCTTTACTTTAAACGAAATACACCGACCAACGAAGAGAACAGCACAGACGAAGAGAATGAGAACTACTGAGCTGTCATCAGAATTTTTTTTTTTTTTTTTTTTTTTTACGCTTCAATTTTAAAATTTATTTTTGACTGTCTAAATTTTATATTGAGCGGGGTCGAATGTAAGGTTCACATTAAGTGAATCGATTAAATAATCGTAATTGTATTCATCTTAATATATTTTGTAAATGAATATTGGCATCAATATGTAATGGAGTAAGATGTAAAACCGAAGTAAGACGTTTATCGCCCATATAATCTTTATTCTAATTAAATGTTTATTTTTACTTAACTACTTTTCAATTATTTACAAGTTGATTCTTAATTCAACCTTATATATGTCATAGTTCATTTACATAGAATGTAAGAATTAATATTGGTTTCCGTCTTCATTGAAAATTATGAAACATTATTAGGGAAAGTAATAATTTTCAGTAATAACAAAAATGAATGTGTGCGTATAGATGCATGTTGTCTCTCTACAGGTCAGGCCGTTTAAACTACATCCATCGAATTAACATATATTGGCGGGAAAAAAATAACAGCATCAAAAAAGATTTGAGTGAGAACTTTCAAAGCAGGTTTGCTTTAAATGTGTGCTATAAAGTTCAAGACTGTACTTTAACTTTGAAATTGGAAGTACTGAGTTGATGTTAGCCAAAAAGGGTTTTTAAAAGTCGAAGAAGTTGGAATATATACATGGCGCGTGATTGTTGTGAGTAGTATCCAAGGTATGGTACTTCTCAAGGAGATCGTGTTCCGGGAGGTTACGTGACATTAAATTGAGAGATGATTGCCGTGCTCTGCTTACGGCTGTAGCAGCGATTATACGAACTGCACTCTTCTGCAGAAGAGGATGCGTTCCCCCTTCGACCCCTCTTGCGGTTTTCTAGGCTCTTTTGATGCCCGAGCATTTTACCGACAAATTGTTGGTCGAGTCGAACGGTATAGGAAACCACAAAACTGGTCTAAGGGAGAGCACGTGGCTCGTCTGAAGAAGGGACGCACCGTGGTGACGCCTCGTACTGCGTCTGTGTCAGAAATTTGAGCTGCGGTTGGTAGGTACCAAAGTGACACAACAAACTGTTGAAAACCAACTACTTCAAGGACAGCTACAAGGCAGGCTCCCTGTAACGTTTATTCCACTCACTCCAAACTATTGCATTTCAGTGCCAGTGGTGTCAAACTAGGGCTTATTGGAGGACGGAGTGGAAGTATGTTGTGTTTTCTGATGAAGCAGATTCTGACATCGTGACAGTGAAGTCCGTGTGTTGCGCAGAAGGAGAGCAGTGCTACCCCTACAACTGAACTGTCTAAAGCCTAGACACACTGGAACTACATTTGGAGTCAGTCTAGAGAGGTATTTCCCATGACAGCAGGAGCACTCTCGGGGTTATTCAAACCACAATGAATGCGAATTTGTGTATCAGCCTGGTAATTCAACCTGTAGTGCTGCATCTATAAACAGTATTCAATGGTGGTGGTGGGGGGGTCTCCATCAGGATAATGCTCGCCTCATACTATTGAAATGTAACGTGTGCTATAGAGTGTCGACATGTTACCTTAGCCTACTAGATCAGAAAATATGTCTCCAATTTAGCATGGAATATTATTGAACAACACCTTCAGTATCATCCATTTTTCATTGCAAATAATAACACCTTTATAAGCAAAAAAAGGGGATTATTTCCTGTTGATGCAATTCTTGATTAATTAGCCAAATAAGAATAAATGAAGTGCTAATGAACTAGATATTTATTTTTTTTAATCTCTCAATAATACATCTGAATAAAAAAACAATTAGAATAAAGTAACTTTGATGCTTAATAATTTAATGGTACAGTTGACGTATTAAATTATAATTGAGGCATTTAAATGAATGTTAATTTTTCTCACTCTTAGATATTAAAGAAAAAGGAATGATAGATGAACTGTTTATTTTAATTACTATTTAAATTATGTCGGCCCAATGCATGATAATTCTTACTGAGTTCTTTAGAAATGCTTTTTCGGTATTTTTCCTTTTTATATCGATTTTAATGTATTATTCATGAGTATATTTGGAAATAATAAGAAACAAGCTTTCAATTAACTAGCATTAAATATTTTAAAAAACTTTAATATTGTGAAGGGATATATAAATATATTGAAATTAAATCAAACCATAAAATTCATAAAGAAAAATTCAGTCAAATTGTTGCTAAAAATGAAAAAAAAAATTTTTTTTAAACTAATTTCTGTTAAAAGTGAGGAAGAAAATATTCATAGGGAATATATAATAATGTATTTAGAATTTAAATTTGCTTGCTATTAATTTTACTTGCTTTTAAATTTACATCATTAAGGAATGAGATTTTTAATTACTTTTCTCTAAAGCTTTAGTATCGAATTTAATTTTTGCGCTTTAATGCACTACATGAAATTATATGTAACTTATTATTTAGATTTTACATTTTTTCCCTTTATGCTTTAATAAATTAATTGCTTTAAAAAAACACTGCAATATTATATATATAGGTAGATTTAAGAAAGTTATGTAGTTTTAAATGTGCTTTTATCAATAAAATATTTAATCATTATAAATTGTAGAATGTTCACCTTTCAGTGAGTTATGTCACATGTGAATGCGCACGGAAATGAAATTGCTGGTAGGGTGAGAGGGCAGTCATAAGGATACTGCTCATGGTGACTACCTTACCTTTTCAGAAATCGCCACCCGGGTCCTGCAAGATATGTTATTCTTGGAGGAGGGCCCCCATGCATGAATGGTGTGTGCCCTGAAGTCGTGCTGGAACTATTTTAGTTGGGGTTGGCAATAGGCGCGATCAAACAACTCTCGCTAGATTTTGAAGTGAACACACTCGTGTACAACATCATGTGACGGGCCACAAACTTTATCCCCTGTGTCGAAAATACAATGTGACTCAAGCTGCTCTAGCCCACATTTTGGCTTGCATCAGTTTCAATAAAAGCCAGCTACTCTCGAGTTCCGAGACAGTGTTACGTTGTTTAAAGACGTTCGTGCTCATGGTCCTAGTTTGATGTTAATGTCAACCAGGTGGAATAAGCCACAACGCATTAATTCCATTTCTGAAAAAAATGTTTTTTTCTCTATCAAAATTTAATAAAAATTAAATTTTTCCTAAATTCTAGCCATTCATACAAAACTTTGAAGGTCTAATTAACATTATTAGTTTGCAGTTGAACCATTTTTCATTATTTCATCAAATATTTAATTACGAGAATTTATTTCACTTTTGAAAGCTAAAGAGAAAATATTCTGTTTAATATTGTTGTAATTTAATAGTGGAATAAAAAGTATAATAACAATATAGCAAAAATTACAATATACATGAGCCGGAGATAACTATATCATGGGATTAGTTTTCCTTAAAATAATATATGTACACAATAAACAGAAAATGGCAATAACACAATTTTAATTTCTGAAAATTTTATTCAATCATAGATATGAAATAATCTTCAAAAGATTCAACTAAAATTAATTTTAACACACTCTTCTTGCTTAGTAGTTGATCACCAACATAGATTAATATTTAAATCGGGTGTTTGTAAGCTTATGTAAAATATCTTTTAATTATTCATTCAACTCTATTCATGATTGTAAGGATTAATATAACTATCATTTTTTTAAATAACGGTTTTTTAAAGAAAAGAATGTAAAATACAAAAAAAACCCTCATGATTGTTCTGTTTATCCCTTATATTTTGAAGAAAGACGTTGAAAGTTCTTATACACAAGAATAATTGTATTTTAGATGCCTACTATACAATTACAATAATTTTATGTAAATTTAAATTTTAAAAAATAATACACGTTACATAACATTAACCCATTAAAATTGTTGTTTGGAAAAAATGTTAATTTAGTTATTAGAAGATTCGGTCATTTTGTTTAATGAAAACACATATCTAGTGTAAAATAATGGAACATTAGTTATGTTTGCATGCATATAAAAACATAATTACCGCCCAGTTTATGAAATCGAAGATAATTACCATACATGAGGCTAATAGAAAAGTAGAGATCAACTAGAGAACTCTAAATGGATAACAATAAGCAAATTTTCATTGCCTGCATTAAACAATTGAAGCAAAATTTAGTAAGAGGCAATGACACTAAATTTACAACAAATGAAAAGAGTTTCTCCAAGAAATGCCTTTTATGGTTCATTTAGTTGGCAGTGGAGATTAACGCCATGTTTCCTCAGTATTTACGAAACAAATTAAATGGGGTGGTTCGTGCGGAGCACCACAATGTCCCCGATGCAAGAAGCAAAGAAAAATAAATCTCTTCGCCTCCTAATTCTTCTTGCTCTTTACTTAGTCTCGAGGGTTAGGGGGTAATGGCTTTGAAAAATATAGACTGAAAACAATCTAGTGCTGTAGGGGAGATATTAAGACATAAAAATATAGGAATTTAGAATAAATGCAACTTACACCAATGTTATCTAACAATTTATGTATAGTCACATTATTCTAATAGGGAACTAAATCTCTTACACAAAAATTGATTTACAAATATTGCAAAATTACAATAAATATGTCTAATACAATACAGAATATATTTATTTTATCACCATATAGTTCAGGAAATAGTGAAAAATTTAGAGGAAAAAAAGGTAGAAATCTGAATATTACAGCAACAGAGATTTTTACATTTCGAAAGGAGGTGATGTACAAAGAGATGTGTGTGACAAAAAAAATTCCTATCATACTTTCATTGTTTCTGAAATATTTACAGATTATCGAGCATTTGGGTTTCAATGTTAACCTCAAAAATTATTAAGAGACGTTGCGTTCATGTTGCAGATCATGAGCGACTTGCTATTTCACATGATTTGACTTTTTTTATTAGAATCTATGGTTAACGATATCACTTTAATATTTGTATATAAGTTGATCGAAAACAATTCGAAAAACTTTTGAGAGAGGTATTATATTACTACATAAAGTTGGGTAGATAGGACTTGTCTAACCTCTCAACCCTAAAGATCGTTCGAGTTTATTTACCTCAGAATACTGGAATACCCGTTTTTCTGGTTCAGAAATATAATTCCCTTTCAACCACAAAACCCTCAGTAACAACTTTTATTTTCAAGGAGCTTATAACCAAAGCAGAAACTCAATTATATACTATTAATCTAATATGTGACTCACTTTATTGAATACTATTAATCTAATATGACATTAGGCATTCTTTCAATGTCTTCAGAAAATCTTCTGTCCAACCAAACACATATAGAAGTGCGTCTCTAATGAGGAAAGCGCGCACCACGGGTATTTAATCAGGCCATACATAACCAAAGCGAGATGAAACTTCGAAGTGAAATTGAAGTGACTCTGGACCCCTTCGTAATTTCGTTAGGCAGACATTTAGGAAACTTCCGGCCTAGCATGTTAAATGAGTGCTGATTTGTAGCAGATGCTCTAAGGAGAGATTTTTAATGCGATATATGTTATAAAAAATTAATAAGCATATTATTAAAAAATAATTGGGCTTGTAGAGATTAAGAGATTAATAATTTGGTTACGTGTATTTGAAATAACTTTATCTAAATTTACAAAAGAGAAAAATCAGAAGAATCAATTAAAAGAATAAACTATCATATGTTTGAGGATATAATTTGGAAGGTTTTAAAATGCATTCCGAGAAGTAGATGATTTTCCTTTGCCACTCATTATCTTCATGGGTAGAACTGACAGCCAAATAATGTCGTCTCGTGTTCTTCTCGTAATATGCGAAACGACTATGCATTACCGTCTGATTACACGAAATTTGAAAAGCTGTTTACTAAGACGACCGGAAGAAAATGGCTAATCAGTGGCATTTTCTTCGCGCTTTTCTCCGAAGAAAATTGCTTTCCTGCGCCTGTACAGGAATTGAAAGCGCTATGTATAGGAGCCAAAAAGCGCGAATCAGATTGATTCAGATCGTGCAATTTGTTACCGTAATTTTACCTAATCATAATAATGTTGTGCACATAAGCTGTTTGGATGTCAAGAGCTGCGTGCATTAAAATTTCCGAAACAATTTTGCCGTTACCAATATTAGAAAGATAAGATTCTTAACTGCGCTTCTTGATTAGTTTTCAAGGATATCAGTTTAGTCATTGAGATGAATTTATATATAATTCAACGGAATTAAA
Organism: Argiope trifasciata; assembly: GCA_026543055.1. Taxonomy (NCBI): domain Eukaryota; kingdom Metazoa; phylum Arthropoda; class Arachnida; order Araneae; family Araneidae; genus Argiope; species Argiope trifasciata. The sequence continues at coordinate 115,212 of JAPMOQ010000978.1, read as the reverse complement.
ATATTTCTTTCTATTAGGTCTAAGAAACGACAAATGAAGAACAAACATAAAAATAGCAATTCAAACAGTTTAAATAAGTGTCAAAAATAATCATACTTTTCAATGGCTCTGGCAAATTAAAATACACGAAAATTTATTTTTCATTTCTAAAAACTGTTAGTAAATATTTTCTTTAAATATGCTACTTTTGAATGTATGTCGAATATTTTGCATATAATTTATCAAGAAATAGTGCAAGATATGATTTGGAAATTTAAATATGTAAAAATTTTTATTTATGAAATCAATAAAAAAATCCATTTAGTAGCTTATCAGTCCATTTTTGATTCTATTAATCTTTAAATTATTAATTGTTCTGAAGAATGGGTGTTATACTAAAGGTGACAGAAATATAGTCAAGCTAAAATTACTTCAACAGTAGTGCAGCTCGATTTACTTTCAATTTATAAAACCGTTTGAATATTAAATCGATTTAAAAATTTCCTTTAATTCTATCATTTATCTTACGTTAGTAAATATATGAACCAGAAATTTAATTTTTTTTTTATTTTGGGGCAAAATACAAGCTGTCTAATGTATCATTTATGAAATACTCCTTTCCAGGCTTTAAATTATGAATAACAACTAGTAACTATCAGGTAAATATAATTTATCTTAAAGAAAGATTAAATATTAGTATTTAATATATTTTACATATTTTCTATATGAAAAAAAATTGGCATCCGCTGAAATACTTTATATCTATCTACACATAGCCATGTGTTTAAAGAAACTTGAATATTTAATGGGGGTGGGATACACCTTTCTTTTATGTGAATCTTAAATTTATATGTATGCATCTATACAAAAAAATACCATTCCGAAGTGTGTGTGTTTTTTAATTCTGAAATAAAAATGAAACTCATGATATTTTATAAATTTTAATAGTAACTTGGGAAAATTGATGCCATCCTTTCTGAAATCAAGTTTTTTTTAACCATTTATTCCATTATATGATTTCAGATTATAGAAAGATCGAATAATCTTAATTTAATAGTTGCTGATATATTTTATTGAAAGGAAGTTTGAAAAATGGTTTTAAAAAACTTATTCCATTCAAGGAAAATGAGATGAAGTAAAATCAAATTAAAATAAGAAAAAGTGTATTTGAATTATTTTTGAAAATCTGTAAATTTAACATAATATCTAAAAGAAAAATTAAAAATTTTTAATAAATATTTATTGAATTTATATGAATATTTAATGGTGATCCTCTTGAATAAAAATTTTACATTTTTCTTGCAATTATTTATAAAACTTTCAATATTCGGTAAATTCTATATTTTGACCCTGGTTGTCTTTGTCTATCAAGTGTTTTGTTTGGGACATTAGCTACAATTCTTTTTTGTTAAATCATTAGATATAATTTCCTGTCCATTATTTTCTCAAATGTTCAGATATTAAAATAGTCCAGAATGTCTCTTAAAGCAGTCTTAAAATGAAAAGAACACATGTGTTTCATATGTTCTATTTATTTGCCCATTGACTTTTCCAATGGAGGTATTTTCATGTTATCATAAAGCCATGAAGACATATATATGTTCTGTTCATTCAGTTTCTATATTTTGCGGTACCTCACTTATTTCTTTTCATATAAACTACATAGATTCAAGCAAATGTTTTCTTTAAAAATCAATAGCAATTATGAAATAAAGCGACTAAACCATGAAAACGGGTTTAATTTCTGGGCTATGTAATATATTGTTAAAAGTTAAGTACAAAAACTATCAAAATCCTGGAAAAATTCTTAAATCTCTTAAATTGATATAATTAAATTTTGTAAATTGATATTTTTAAATTTTCGTAATTTTGAAGCGGTGTAAAGTTTATTTTTGTATAATGCTTTTGGAAATTTTCGCGAAAAAATGTGAGAATTCAGTTTACGTTTTAATTAATTAAAACTCTAATTAGAATTTCTAAGAAATAGCTTTGAAATCTCCAAAGTGTATCCTTGTCATCCTCCAAAGTGTATATGTGCCAGATTTTGAAGATTTAAGAAAAACGATCTGGTCTGCCGAACATAAATACATACAGACAGATACGCACATTCTTTATTATTAGTAGAGATTGTAATTAAATATGCCATTGTATTAAATTGAATTTGGTATTTTTTTATTTGTAATTTTAAGGCTTTTTACATGCTGCTACTTTTTTTTCCTTGACGAAAAATTTGATAAAGATTTAAACTTTGAAGAACAAGAAGAAGAAATTGATAAAACATGTAATACAAACTTCTTGTTTTTTTTAATTTCACATATTTTCGTCTTTAAAAAATGGATAAAGTCAAATTTGTTTTAATGGGAGTGATTCGTTTAACTACAGATACATAAAATCACATTATTTAAGGAAATGAAATGCACTCTTTTGAATTTTAAATTAAAATTGCCACAAGTGCCATTTAATTTGATTTTGATTCCTAGTATCAAGAAATACTTTACTTGCCAGTATGAAATAACTATATAGGCAGTAAAAAAGCTTTAAAAATAATAAAACTTAAAATTTGCAAGAAAATCTATTCTCCGGCATATTTTTAAAAATTGGAAATTTCCCAACAGGATCCATTAATGTTATTACAGTACAAAAATAATGTTTACTGTAATTTGAAATTCGCATTATTAGATATATTTCTGAAAAGGTACTTGAAAAAATGCCTAAAAAGTTTCTTTTCATGGCCTGAGAACTGACTTGTTCATTGCTGTTTTGGAGCGTTTGCAGACTTTGAAATTTATCCATTGTCACTATGCTCGTGTTGTACATATTATTTTCGGTCCATTATGTTGAATTGACGCCTGCTGTTCTCAGAATTTACAGAAATTTTGCAGGAAGGTTTAAAGCTAATTTGTGTATAATATATATATGATAAAACGATGATACATTATTCGGCTAGTGCTTCATAGTGTGTACCGTGTCAATAATGTCCAGAGCAATATTTGCGTTTTCAGAAACGATAGAAAAAAATACTCGAATTCAATTTTAAAAACCCAAATAATTCTATTTAAAATATACAGACAGTGTACTTAGACATTAAATCACTTTACTTAATGATTTATAAAGTTTATTACTAAGTACATTAAATATTTAGATTGGATTTCGAGCAACTCAGGAATTCATATTTCACAGATCCAAGTATCTAATACTGAGAATATTACTTTATCTTTAGATAATTTGTTTCGGTAAATGAAAACTACCTGATTTTATTATTAATAATTTATTTTCATTATAAATTTATGCAACTAAACATGAACCAAACATCGCTAACTTTAATACCTCGGGAAGAAAACATAACAAACACTAGAAAAGAAGCAAAATCACTTTTTGATTTTGTTACAAGATAGTACAAAGATTACAAAAATACTTTGTTGCTATTGTTCTTATTCCTCTCATCTCACCAAAACCTGTGAAATGTCTTTACCCCCCCCCCTATTTATGTAAAAAGAATTGTCCACGTGCCGTTATCTAGCATACCCAAAGTTAATTCGAAGTATTAATGGACATTGAAGCCTGTATATTGGAATTATTTTCAGCTTATGTGTAGAATCATCAGTCCATTTGTTGTCCACTTTTATCCAACAATTTACCATAATAATCGTCCATTTATTTAAAATAAATACATGTTTTGAACCCTGAGTTTCTTATCCCCATGAATTTAACCCAAATTCAAAGCAAGTTCAAGAAATCGGGAAAGAGGAGTGCAGTAGATTCTGAGTGTGAGGACCCTGAGCACCCGAAGGCCGAAATCTGACTTCAACTCATATGAAGATGACCCTTACACATTCACTTGCAAAACACCCTCTTTCAGTCACTTCACACACAGAACAAAGTGTAAAGAACAGCCATTCCAGAACCTGGACTCGAAGTCTGGACGCCTAGATCACGAGGAAGAAGCGCTATCCCTAGGCCATGCATAATGAAGTTTTGAACTCTTAAAATGAAAGTCATTATGAGATATCTTAAATAAAAGTTAATTCACAGATTCTCCAAGATCCTCTTGCGTGCATAGTTATAAATTGGATTAGGTTGACTTGAAGCATCTGCGGATATCGAAATTATTGGAGCAATCTTCGTTTTGTGTCTCCTACCTGAGGTTCATTCATTGACTTCTGTTGTCTAAGAAGTTGGTGTCATTTCATGGAATTGCTTCAAAATTTCAGGTTCGGAAATGTTACCGTAGAATGGATCAACGATGTGAGAATGATTAGATTCATCACAAGAACGTGACTAAGAGAATTCCTCTAAGTTATTCATATGATTGAATCATCAACTTCTTGTTAAAGAGTTTTTGATACTATATATATAATGACTGCGTCAATATAAAAAGTTAAATCAATTAAAATTTAATTAATTTGAATTGAAATTCAAATTCTATTATGACCGGGAAGAATATGAATGAATTTAACATATTTTAGCGACTGAACATTTATTTTTTCTGATGCGCTCAGTAAAGTATTAGATTTGAAACTAATGAATAAAAATACAGCCTTATTAGAAAATTTAATTGCGTTGATTTATTTTAATAGTTATTTGCGATAGTAAAAAGTTATTCTGAATTATGTTTTTTTAAAATATTTTGTAGATTGAATAACTGGGAAATACTTTTCTACTGTAAACTAGTATAACGAAGCAATACGGATCATTAATCTAACTTAATCAAGGGAAAAAAACGCAGAAAAACACTAAAATTAACGTCTCTAATTTATTTTGGAAAAAATTCCAAAGATAATTTTAAAATTCATACATATAGCTTATTTTTATCTCACATCTGGACTTTGATAAGAAATCGATAGAAAGAGAGGTTTCTATCAAATATGTGAAAAAAAATTAGTTCTTAACATGTAACATAATTACACTAAAAATTAGCATAGTACATATCTTATATTAGTGATATCGAAGCATTATAAGGCTTCGAAAGTCATATTTGACAACTTTAACCTCATTTTAAGAAATAAAAAGAAGCAAATGAGCAACTAATATCCAAGAAAGCATATTGATTGACTCTTTTCGCCAAAACTCATTTTACACCCCTATACATTCTGCTAACTATTTAGTTTATTATGAGTATAGCAATTTTGCCCATTTTCTGAAGAAATTATTTTCAAAATGTATCATGAATTCATTATTAACTTTCTAACCGTACCCTACTTTAGTCTTCCGCTGCATTAGCTTTAAATAGCAATTGTTTTCGTAATCTGGAGAAATGGTGTTTAAGTAATGCTATCACAGACTCCTTGAAGAAATCAAGGGACTAAAGTCATTAGTTATTAATCATACGTGATGACCTTCCACATGAATTCGAATGATACGTAAATTCATCCATTAATGATGAGAGTTAGAAATAATCCCTTCGTTAAACCTAATTATCACTCGAATATCATCGATTTTTAATTCTACTGATGCATGTTTTTCTTAATTATGCTTCGAATTATTAGATTAAAGATAGTTTTCAAAAATGAATAAGTTTTTATTTTAAGTCAGCTACAGCTGGTATCGTCAAATTGCTTTTTTTATTAACTTAAAAAAATAACAAAGTTCAATGAATGTAATTTTCTTATATAAAGGGAAATAAAGTATTTTCATTAATATAAAAAATCTTCGAAATAAATTTTATAAAATTTTTGAAATATTTTAACTTCATAATCTTATATTTAATTCGGAATGTTGTACTCAAATTAATACCAAAAATGTAGGGAAGAGTATTGCCTTTTACGAGAAAACAATAAATATGAAAAAGAAGTAATATTTCAGAAAAACTTATCACTACAGATGCCCTTTTTCGGAAATATTTGATCTATTATATGCATAACTTTAACAAAGAAATGTTGAGAAATATTGCAAACGGCTAAAGAAAATTAACTTCTATCAAATCGTCAAAAGCCGTACAACAGAGTAGTAGAATTGTTCAATTAAGCAAGACGAATAAGATATTTTTAAGGAATTTTTATTTATATATTGGGTGCTATTATTGCAAAAAATGTATTTTTCCCAATTGATATTTTATCTTAAACAGATTTTTAACATGGATACTTTTCAGTGATAATTCAACCGATTAAAATACTATTTTTTCTAGTCATGGTATATTAAGATGCTGTTAGTATTGAGATTGCGTTTAGAAAATTGTTTGATTTAAATTATCAGATAAAAATTAGTAAAATTAATTTTGTTAATTAATAATTAAGTAATAAATAAAGACGCAGTATTTTGTACGAGATAAGGAAATGAAGCATGCAAGTTTGTATTATTAAAAAATTGTCTGAACATATTCTAACCTTTATAAGTTCATTGATGAATTTAGAGGAAAAAAAATATTTCTCATGACCTTAGAAACAGTTAAAAGTAAATCATCTTGCGGTTTTTTTTGTTCTAGAATTCAGTATTAGCACCTTGTATGATAAATTAATTCAAATAGCATTTAGTTATCCTTACGAGCACGTGTATGTATATTCATACTTTATTTCCTTTGAGTTAAAGTGGAAACATGAAATTTTAAAAATATTCGAAATATGTCTTTGTTATGTGGATGTAGTGCCAGGGCGAAATTAGTTCCCCCATCCTATTGTCACAAATGAAGTGGAACTCTCAATTTCAATTATTAAGGGGAAAAAATGCTTTTTCTTCTGCTTATAAAGATGATAGAATCAGATTCTAACATTGGGATTTCAAACAATATTCCATGTAAGCTTATAATTATTTTTGTAACGGAATTCCATACCAAAATATATGTTTTAACTTTACGATTTATACATTTCATGTATCAGTTAAGACGTTAAATCACCTGCTTGAATTCTTTAGTTGAGGGAAATCTCAAGTAATTTTTCCTAATTCTGCTCTCTTGTACATTGGTCACTCTTAAGCAATCTTTCCTAATTCTGCTCTTTTATACATCATTTCGAAACTCGATTAATAAATTCTTATTGTAGTTAACGCATTTATAAAAGTGACTTAGAAATGGTATTAATAATTCGATTAATTAATAATTCAATCTGAAATTAATTATTCGATAAACTTAAGTAAAATTAGCTCTCTAAACTTCGGTTATTCGATACTGAATGCATATTTTCAACAAGAAAGAAGAAAAATTCAACCAGAAACTTTGAAAAAAAGGTTTCAAAATATAATTCCTTAATCAGTAATCTTTCATATGAAATATTTGAAAAATTCTCGAATATAAGGTCTCAGATTAGAGACTCATTATTCATTCGTAGCTAGCGAAGCATAGACAATTACGGGTTTCGTGCCAAATCATATGTCTTTAATCAAATAAAATTTAAAAAATCGATGTAGAAAAACTACATTATCGATTCAAAAAATAATCTCATCATAAAAGATTAATTTTAATATTATTCTAACGTACTGAAAAGGGACCTAAAACAAATAAACTAAATTGTAGAATTCAGTATTGATGAAAATGACTAGTTAAAATAATTTTTTAATGAAAATAGATTTTCCCTTCTCAATCCCTTTTGCTATTTTTTATCCAAATGCTTTTTTCACAAATTCTTAAAAAAATAACTCTTATAAATGCTAGAGTTTGATTTTCTTGAATAGCAATTAAATAATTCAAAAGATTGGTTATTTCTTAAATAAGTGAAAAAAATTAATATCAAATATAAAATTAGGAGAACAAATTTTAATAAAATATTTCAAATGAATTCAGAATTACTTAATAAGTGAATTCTCGAATCGCATAACTTTTTAATGCATGCATAGCTTTTAATAATATTTTTATTCTTCTGCTAATATTCGAAAACATTAACTGAAGTAAATACTTAATACTGATAACTGTATTTTTTTCAAAAATTTTCAGTGGCGGGAAATTGTTTTTGATTTTATGGCAAACACTACGAACCTATTTGTGTTCGTCTTTTCTTTTTCCTTCAATATGTAGAGTAGTATAAACAAAACCGGCATCCTGGCATAAGAGTAGCATGTCTTCTCCTTTGTCTGAGCGTCTCGGGCTCGAGTCCCGGTTCGGGCTGTTATTCCGTGTGCTCCCTATGGGTAGTATGTATGTCCTCTCAATAAAAGGGGGTTGCGCAAGTGAATGTGCTTTCGGTCAGCAGGCTTGTAAATTACTATAAGCAACAACAACAGCAACAGTATAAACAAAATACATGGGACTGTAAAATAAAGATATGACAGTGATCACTATCATGATATTTTATGTTACAAATTATTTTTTGGGGTTATAACAAGAGATCTAAAACAACATAAAAGCCATTGCCGCCTGGTGGTAAAGTCTCAGCTTCGGAACTGTTCACCTTTGATGCCCACTTTCATCGAAAAAACGTCATTTAAGCATATCTGGTGCACAGTAATTCCATATTGACCAAATGTCCTTCAGCTGGTGTGATATGGAAGTTCGGAGAAGGGGTTGATTGTTGAGGTGTCATCCTCTTCCTCCGACTGCAGCTCAAAATAACGAGGTCAGTCCCAAAATAACTCTAGTGTTGCTTTAAAACGGAACTTTAACATAACTACAGCATGGCTGTAATTAAATTTCCCCTATAAACAGAATCGTACAGTGCAAATAGGTGAATAGACTACAACGAAATTTGGTATATAGACTACAAACGACATGCGTTCAAGGAATTTTGAAAATAAAACTTTAATTCAAAAATATCCATCAGAGAACGCTTTTTCTGGGAAAAAACTTTGCCTTTACCACAATAAACGACCAAAACAGAATGCAGAAAGGATATTAACCAGTTGCACTCTGATGACTCTCAGGCACCATTCATGACGGTGCATCATTTTGACTCTTTATTTACTTATTTTTTAATTTTGATTGTTAAAAATGCCAATAGAATTGTAAAAACATGTGCACTTATTTTTCGAGAAAGTTCAACTTAAAACAATAATATATTAATTTATATCTTGGAACAATATACAAGCTCTTGTATTAAGGGGATGGTGGACTTTGAAATAAGCAAAAATGGTAGCAAGCTGGGAATTTAATTTTTATCGTTTTATCAATAAAATATATGTATATATTCAACGAAAACAGTGTTATGCATTGTAATGTTCAGTAAAATAAATAATTAAAATATTAAGAGGAAAAAAGTTAATCTTAATTACTTTTCTTAGAATGATATTGTAATTAGACTTAAATATATTTGAAACTATATAGATGTCTTATTTTTTTTAAAAATTAAATAAAGTTGATAATAAAGATTTCGGTCAAATATTAAAAGGTGTATGGAGTATGGCGTTTTATGTTTCGAAATTTTTTACTTCGTTAAAAATTAGTGTTAGTCCAGAAAAACAAAAAATTCCGATGAAAAATCAATAAGTGAGCATTAAAATATCTCAAAAAAATTAGCATTTAATTGGAATTAAATCATGGGTTCATCAAAATTCGTGGTTTTGCTCCCAATAAATTTACATTGAGTAATAAGAAAAAAATATACAAAAACTGGAAAATTAAGAAGCCATGAATATTTTTTTTTAATTATATGTAGTTCACATTTAAAAATAATATTATATTTCGTTTAAAAATCACTTTTTAAGAAATTTGAAGTATTTATATTTTAAAACATATTCCGAAGAAATTTCATAATTAAGAATGAATATTTCACAAAAGTGTCTAACAGAGTCCATGGTCCCCTTAAGAGTATAGTTATGCATATAATTACTTTTCAGAGGGCGAAGGGTTAATATTTATTAACTTGTTTCTGATCACCTTGTCATCGAATTATATTAAATTAAGGCAAGGAAAAAATAACAGTACATTTTTTGAGAAAAACAAATTTCAATTTGCATAAATAAGAACATATTAGGGCCAATTTGCACAAGAGGAGAGTTTTGTTAATCATGTCTAGGATGATGTTTGGAAAGTTGTTCTATGTGACTAACCTCATTCACCTGCAAAATTGCAAATCGATGGACAGTGTGTTCAACTGCAGATCGTAATGGATCAATTATGATGTTTCGCAGATGAAGCGCTATGGAGTTTTTTAAGTCATTTAACGTCGCAACAAGATACCTTTATAATTTACCTGAAAGCATCTCCATAAAACATGACAACTGCAATGCTTCTCACCCTAACTTGTTTTCATAATATTTCCTCTCCTTTCCAAGAAAATGTTTACTTTCTTTTAAAGTCATAGAATCGACAGCTTTTCCCGGCTTTACATTTTTCAACTTTTAATTCTTATTCTGAATTCTCTATATTGTTTCTGTATTTCGCGTTGATCTTTTATTGCATCAAATTAAATAGTTTCCTGGAAAAGGCGCCATCTGGGGGACATTTTAGAGCTTTTTTTTTTAAAATTCTGTCAGCGCATCTCGTATATAGTCTATATACCAAATTTTGTTGCAATCCAATCATTCTTTTGCGTTATAGAAGGATGTTTATAGGGGAGATTTAACTATAGCCACCTGGCAAATTAATCTAAAATAATAAAACAACAATGGCAGATGTTTAACCACTACTTGATGAGTATCAATGTAATAACGGCCAATATTAACTAAATAATGAAAAAGTTATCCAAAAATATAAACAAGAAATAAAATCAGCATGCATTTCTGTTGTAAACAAACGCATCCTGTTTTTATTTAAGACAAGCTGCTACCCGGCGCGTTGCTGCCGCCGAAGAAATAATTTTGAAAATATCATTTGAAATTAAAAACAACTGATTTGTTTAATTAGTAATAATAGCAATAATAATATTTATTTTTGTATCGAAAATGAATACATCATTGAAATGAAATGATTATATATAAAAGAGAAGCATAAATAATATTTATTCTACTTTTTTAAAAAAAAACCTTTATTATTCAAGATTTTAGGGTAGGCAATATTTTTTTGTTTTTCAGTATTAAGCAGAAGAAAATAAATTTTCCAAGTGTCCGTCTCGTAAGCACCCAGCATACAACAGGTTATTAGAAAAACATGGATTTTTTAGGTTCAGTCTGCACATCTAAAGTGATTGAACTTGCGCCTTGTTGATGATAATAGAGAAAGCAAGTCGAATGGGGAACTGCAGTCATTTGAAATCAAAAGGAATGTTGGTGGGAATAGTGGGAATGCTTGATGGGAGCACATTTTCTTCAATCGACGTTCCTTTATGGAGAGTTGTCAAAATTCTTGCCTCATATTGTCAATTTGATTCTGATACTCATGATCAGGTAGCATGTAAACGTTGTCTTTCAATTCTTGTCTCATGTTCATAGTGAGACTCTGAAACACGGGAATTTACAATTTGGAAACTATCTGTTTTATTGCTGTCTTGTCGTTCATCGTTTTTTTAGAAGCATGAATTGGCTTATTTCTAGAAAGGTTATGCTATTAGGTCTATTGACTGATGAACTTTTGGGTACATATTTTTTGTTGAAACAATTAATATGGTACAAATTTGTATAATAAAAATATTATTTGTAGATTAATTTAATAAATATCAAAATTACTGTTTGCACTGGAAATTTTACATTATATAAAACTTACTTGGAGTGGCATTGATAATAATTTTATTCTGTATGTGTGAGATCAACTCTGAATAACGTGCGGTATGCGTAGACAAAATAGTGAGCACGCTAAATGACACTATCCTGTGTAGAAGACTATTCATTAAGGAGAAAAAAACACATTAGCGATTTTACAAAGTATTTTTGATTTCATTCCCCTCACATTGACTGAAAGCAATCATAATAATTGTATTTTTTCTGAGATATGTTAGTTTGACATTAATCCATGGTTAAAAGATGCGGTAAATATATACAAAAATATTTTTTATGCATTACTTAATTTTACTATGCCTATAACCAGCCCCTAATTGCAAGTAATAAGCATTCAAATTTTTATTGCAATCCGATGAGCAGTCCGCCAGCGCATAAGAGACATACGGACAAACATTAGTTTTTATTTATATAGATTACAAGTAAATTTTTAAAGTCTCATAATAATATTGGAATTATTTTTTTAGATTTTACGTCAAATACTTTTTTTTACTTCTTTAAATTACGTAAAATACTTCTTTCTTATTATTATATATTGATTACATTTTGTTTTTAAAATTTCAAATCATATTAAGGTTAGATGTAAATCCATTAATGTTAATCCTCTTGAGTAATACTTAATGAATACTTTCACAGATAATGGATTTTTTATTTCATTAACCGAGTTGTGAATCAGATTAGGTCCTAAGAAAATTATTAATTACCAACGTTATTCAGAGCATCAAAATATTTGTAAATAAGATTACAACTACTTTTTCCCAGCGTTATTCAATTACACATAATGAATGCGAATATATTAGTTAATACATTTGCATTTTTATAAACTTTATCCAGCTGAAGACGTTGTTTTCTGAGATAATAATTGTGCTCAAGGATATGCATAATTTCTTAATGAATTAAAAGCTTTTTCTTTTTTAATAAATTAAAATACTTTTTGGAATATTCCTCATAACAACTTAATGTAATGTAAATAGAAGGACTTTAATGGAATTCTTATTTTATGAAATTTAGTTCACCTGTGATATCTTGCGTATATATATATATATATATATATATTAGCTGAAAAATTGACCCATTTCTGTTTAAGTAGATTTAAATGCCGTAATAATAGCAGAAATAACACGTCATAATAACAATAATAGTATAGTAAAGTTCAAAATTCAAATTGTTTTCGTGTATGGCAACATTAGGATTTAAAAGAATAACGAGAAGCAGCTGGGGCAACTCAACTCAAATGAAAAGGAGGGAAAAAGAAGGAGAGAAGGAGGACATGTTGGTTAGATGGGACGAAAAAGATGTCTGGAGTAGAACGGCAGCTGAAAATGTGAAATGCAGTATTGAAAAGTTGCGATTGTATATAGTTTATTTTGTTTATTAATTTGTGTTAAATGTGTCGTGCTGCTATAGCAAAAATGAATAAAGTAGCAGCTGTAAAATCTTGGCTGATGATTTGAAGTTTCTCACCGATGAATCATACGTTTTACTTTATTATAAAACCCTCATGTTTGGACAAGTTTTACTAGTATGCTATAAAAATAACAATATAATAACATTTATTTTGAGGCTTTTTGCTAGCAGATTAATAGAAAATTGGAATTATATATTTAGTTTAGCTGTTTTGATATCTCTTTTCTGATATTATTCGAAGAACATTTTGAGGACGTATTTTGAACTATTGTCAGATGAAGACATGCGACCCAATAGCCTTCTTCTGCTCTTGTCTAATACACACCTTTCAAAAAATACTTGTTGAAATGTTTGGCCTGTTGTTGAAAGAATCTTCATTTTCTTGTGATTTCCCGTAAAGATGCCACTGATATTTTTTCAAGGGGGCCGCAGATAGCAATTAAAATACTTTGATAAATGTTTATCAAGTATCCTTAATTCTTCTTCTTCAAATAAGTGCTGGTGCTACTGTTTCAATACCCACTAATAATCTGACCGGCAAGAACTTAATGTTTCTTCCACAGCTCGAAAGAGCTACTTCTGTAATATTTTTTACATTTTGTTCTTGTTGTATAAAATAAATATACTATTGTCCGTATCAAAAATACCATAGTGTCGTTTCTTGAAGGCTTGAACATTTTAAGTGGAGAAATCTTCTCCTACTCGTTTCAAATGTTGAATATTCCATCCCGTTACATGGCTGTCCCAAACTGTGTCTACCTATTATTTCTTGTGTTAATTTGACATTTTTCATAAGCAAAACTGCTATTTTCCGTTATAAAATATTTTTGTTGCCATTAGAAATGATGCAAGTTATTTTTAGGAAGAAACATTTTAATAGGTCATTGAAGTTAAAAATCATTCCAACGCTAGATTTAGTTACTACAAATTTTCATTTGTCTTCTCTATGATACCAGTATATTCACACGGAAGGTAAACTATTTCTGCTTTCCTTGTATATTTTTCAATGTGTCCTAAAGTAGTTTCCTAGGGGTGGAGATGGCGGTAGTTCCAGGAGCTCCTTCTATATTACAACAACTATGAGGTAGACAGTTCTGTCGCTTGAGTAACGCGAGAACTAACGCTAGGGCTACAACTTCCTGGCAACAAATGAACAAGGGAGTTTTATACCCCATGATAGGGCATGTCATTCCAAACTTCCCTATGTTGGAGTAACATCCTTTTTGAAGCAAACCCTTCATATCTAAAAATTAATACAAAAAAATTGAAGAAACATCAAATTCCTGCCTTAGGTTTCTGGTTATTTGTCTGGTCACTTCTTTTCAATATATGGTATTATTTGCTCATTAGAAAGCACAATTTCTTATTGGAATTGAGGGATGATACGTCTTGTATTTTTTTATTAGTTACACATCATTACTTTTTGTATTTCATAACTTTTCTTTCCCAATTAGCTTCTTGTTGTATTTGTTGAAAATACTTTGATTTATAGCAAGTATAAAATTATTTGTTGAAAATAATTTGATGACATAGCAGGTAAAATTTTTTTATGCACTTTGAAAATTTTATGATAAAACGCTGAAAAACCTTGTGAGTTTTCCGAATGTTAGTTTGGTTTCGTTTAGTAATATTAAGATCCCATTTTAATGACTATTTTGTGAGGGGCGGGCCTTTTAATTTTAAATCGCTGTTAATTGACAAGGAGGGCACCTGAGATGGGACCCCCTCTCTAAACTCCCACACCACACCAGGGGGAGGAAGTTTGGTCCCATCGAATTTTACGTTCATCAGATCCGCCGATACGACGGTCTTGAGTAGTATCGGGCCTCGAACTTGAAACCCTCCCCTTAACAATTCAAGTCCTTATAACCAGGCCACAGCGGCCTCAAATTATGTTAGATCACTCATGCAATTAGAAACTTTACTGGTTTTTAGTAAAATAAAAAGATTTTTTTTTTGTTAAATCTTATTTTAAAATATGAATATAAATTTTTGTGATGTTTTATTTAACACAGAACTGAATATTAAATGCAAAGACCAAGTAGCTCACAACAAATGAGTCTGATGATTCTACTTTCCAAATATTTTTATTCTATCAATTCCCTTATTTCATAGACAGTCATTCTGACACTAAGCCAACAATTTCGGATTCTTGAAAATTGTTCAAATTTTTTTTTCAATACAAAACGCTCGGTTTCCTTGTTTATATATCACAGATAACAATATTAAAAAATTATACGAGCGTATTATATTTTAGAAGCTATAAATATTCAGGCATACTGGATTATTTATTCTTTTGTTTAAAGATATATCCAAGAGAACGGCAGTATTTAGTTTTTAGCAGTGAAGTATATAGAGAGAAAATGTTGTAAAGTAAAGAAAATTCGGAGTTTAATGTCCCTAAAACCCAGAAACTTGAAAAATAGTTTAGAATTTCTTATTTCTTATATTATTCTGATGGCATGCCAACAAGTTGACTCAAAAATTCTTTGAACTTAAAGAATGAAATTCGGCTTGAGGTCTTCACGCAAAATTTGAAAATTTCCATAAAATTTTGAAAAAAATTCAATTGAGAAGAATTGTGTTTTTCTGGCTTATCTTAGATAATTTTATAAGGTAATTACGGAATTAAAGTTCTAAAAAATGAAGTGACTTTACGAAATTCAATATGCAGATTTAGCACCTAATCGTAGATCTGTGCCAAATTTTGATGCAACAACGTGAAATTGCAAACCTTTCTTTTTTTTTTTCTGCATACATGTAGGCACGATAGTTAAAAATCGCAACAAATTAAATAAATTAAATTTCATTTGTAATTTTACCATCTTAATTGGTTATCCGTATCGAATTGTAAATCACATATGTCAATGAAATGTCTCAGATGTCAATGCAGTGTCTCAAAATTCCAGTGTCTTAAATTGACGAATTGTGGTATCTAACATTGTGACAACAATTGTAGTTGAATGTTGAATTTTGGTTTCAATTTATCTGAAAATAGGCTTTTAAACATGTATTTGAAAAAGTGACGATTATTTATATATATATATATATATATATATATATATATATATATATATATATATTGTGATGAAGAAATAACAGGAGGTTTTCAGAGCCCTGTAGCGTGTTCTGTATTGGATGAAATATAACAAAATATGACCACCACACGCGTTAAAGTATACGGTTTCGATTTATAAAAAAAACAGTACCAACAACGCCTTTATGGTAAATCTTGGCTCTGCGATGAAAAACTTTATTATGTAATTTGCTTATAATTGTAATTTATCGGTCCATTGCATTGTCATTATTACCCCTTATTAAACAAGTTGTTTTGTCAGCGATATGAAAATGCCATTGCTGCTCTTCGTTAATATCGGCAGTTAAAAGTTTGTTTAGAAGACCGATGACAAAAACTAGCTGTCTGGTTGAAGGATAGCTGAAAGATTTGAAACAAAAGGCCTCCTTGGTGTGCAACTAGGCCGAGGACGTAAAGGTATGAAGTAGGAGGAATAAGTTGAAGAAGTTGCAAACGCCGTTATTGATTAAGAAAGAGGTAATAAGTAAGTTATCAGCAGTGTACAATCAATATCACGACAAAAAGATACCCGTTCTCGGCGCTGCAGATGATATTTTGTAAGATCCTGAAATATTTTCCTAATAATATAACATCCATTAACTGATAACACTAAGCTGAATCCTGGCAGTTTTTGTAGGGATACTTCAAAAATGTTGTGTAACAATGCCATGTATGTTCCTCACATTCCTTATTCAAAAGATTAATAAAGATTACATGTAAGACGAATATATGCCTATATGCAGTTAGCCATCGTCGAAAACCTCATGTACTGCATACAATTATTGGAGCATCAAGTTGATGGTCACCTTGAGCTAAATTTGTAAGTTGCTATAATAAATGATTTTCATTGTTATTTAGTGTGTAACTATCTGCTGTTTCCATTGGAATGTATGTATTGTTTTTTCCTACATTAAGCGCTTGCAGTGTCAGAATTTCTCCTATCGGCTTTTTTAATACTCATTTTTTATCTTTATTTTTATACCGCTAATAAAAGAGCTTGACTTTAAAAGTGCATTCACGTAATGACAACGCAGTCAACGCGGGAATTATTGCAGAATGATATAAATTCCTGAAACAATTCCTTTTAACTTCTACGTTATGTCACAAAGTACCATATAAGCAAATAACATAATAAAGTTTTCGGTCGCAGTACCAGGCAATCCTGTCGGTGATTTTTAGTATTTTTTCTCGATAAATCGAAACTGCGCACTTTATAGTGTATGATGACCAAAATTTGTTATATTTCTTCCACTACATAAGATACAGATATCCGAACATCTGTTATTTCTTGATCCCCCTGTATATAATTATATATATAATATAATAGTTGATAAATATTTAATGATTCTTCAATGTTCCAATGCCTCCTAATCAATGGCGCATGCTTTCACAACCAGAGTTACAATTCATTCACCTTTACACCATTACCCGATAACAATTTCTTTATTTAACGTGGAATCTTAAAACTCGAGTGGAATGTTAACAACAAGGTCATTCATCTGATATAGCAAATTAAGTTAATTAGTTTCTGTCTGCAGACAAAGAAAATTGATTTGCAATAAATTCTTGAACTTACATAATCTTTGACTTAAACTCGCATTCTAATGAGGCTTTTGTTTCGGAACAATAAAACTGGAAAACAAACTTGGCGTCGAAATGTAAGAGATTTGTCTTGGAAACTTTAATTGCTGGAGTCAGTGGAAATTTAATTAATAGCAATTATTGGCGGGAAAGAAAATTAACTTCCCTGGATATTCGACTAATTGAGCTGAACCCCATTAAAGGCGAAGTTAGTTTATTAAAAAACTTAAGCTATCTGATGTGATTTGGAAGTAAATCCGAATTAAAATAGAAAAAACAGAATACCACAGTTAAATTAATGTGGCAATTTGATTAGATTTGGGTTTGCTAATTTTGATAAAGGTTTGAAAATATTACTAAAGGGCCAACATAACTGGAAATATTATATAGCTTGAAACATCAACATGAAGCTGTTAGCAATTTTCATTGCATACATTCTTTATAAAGATTTTCTAAAGTTTCATTAAATAATAAAATTTATTATTACCTATATTAAATTTTTTGATTACTTATAGAAAACGTTTGCTTTCATATTTGACCCTAAAATATTGAATGAAATTCTGTCGATGTAAATGCGCAGCTTTTGATGACATAATTTATATTAATCAGAGCTGACTGCTGCAGCCTTCATTACGGAAATTAATACATTTAACAAGAAAAAATAATTTTCGATAAAATATACAATTGCTCAACCATTATTATTATTCTTGTGATTCAAATCTGATTTTTCTAATTTAAATTGACAATTTACCATTTAAATGCATATAAAATATTGATCCCTCACTGATTTACGGATGAATAAAATTTTTTGTTCGTGAGGTGATCAAAAATGTTAAGAAGACAAAAGGAAAATACTTTATTAACGATAGAAGAATACAAATAGTAATTTAGTGACATATGTGGTGGTCCGTTCTCTACATAATCACCATACTTGTTGAGGCGTTAGTCTCACCTCTGGACCAATTTATTCAACCCATCTTGGAAATAATCAAGCCCCTAGTTTTTGAGCCAGCTCTCTGCACCTCTTTCAATATCGCCATTTGATATGAATCTTGTTTCGGACAAGTATTTCTTCAATGCCAGAAAATGTTCACTGGGAGGCAAATCAGGATTGGGCGCGACTCCAGACTTCCCACCTAAACGTCTCCAACAATCTCTCTGCTCACCTTAAAAGAACGACTCTATTTTTCCACCAATTTTCTTCTCATTGCTTCGCTAACGTCTTCTTCAAGGATTTGTCTGTGAATGTACAACGGGGAACATATTCTTCGCCCACAGAAATCGTATTACCACCTGCACCTCTTTGCGAAGCCACTTCTCTAGTCATCTTGCCATTACTAACACTATCTATTCGAATGACCGGTTTGGACGAATTGCGCGATCTGTTTCCACTTTTGGTATAGTATTCCCATCCACGATTTCTATTTGCCAAATACTGTAAATTACGTAAACCTTTTTTCAGGTCATTCATAATATTATAGATTAAAATATAATTACATTGGAATACTTTGTTTACTTAAATACACAAATCAAAATTTTCAATATCATTGTCTTATTTTATTTTTCTAGCTATTCATAAAAATATAAGTTCTATAGTTTCTCCATTCTCAAACTAATAGTTCGAGTATGGAGCAACTTTTTTATAGAACTTAACAGCTTTTTACAGAATTAATCTTAACATTTTTCTCAATAATCTTAAAACTCAGATTTATAATTGGCTTTGCTTTAATTCTTTTCTCTTTATTACATCAAAATTTATATAAAAAAAAGTTGAACCATAAATAATCATTACATTTCATTATTAATGTAAAAGAAAAATTAAGAGAAAAGGGGATGAAACATTACGAAAATTTGTATCCACAATCTATGTTTCACCAATATTTGCAAAAAGTTTTATTCCACACATTAAACAAATGCTCATATTAAAATTTACTGATTTTCTTGCTTAGCCGATACAAGTTTATTATAGAATTATTGACTTTTTTTCTTCCATGTTTTATATTCATTATGATAACAAATGTGTTATATTGTGTCAGTATTGATTATTATCCGCTTTAAAAACTGAAATTATAACATTACTTGATTATCTTATAATGCAAAATACAATGTCCCAGAAAATGCCCATAAAAAGGAGAACATATTTAAAGTTCACAATTAAGTTTTAAATAACTTTTCAATAAAAAAATAGAATCATATTTAGAAATTTGTAATATTTTTAATGATGTGAATAATTTATGCATTCAGATCTGATAATAGTTAATTGAACTTTCATTAATAATGAGGATTAGGACCTTCATATGAATTTTTATAGTTGTTCTGATCAAAAATTTCTGATAAGTTTTACTCCCTTATAAATACAAATATAATTGAAAATATTAATTATTAATTATATTTCTTATAGGTTTATGTGAATGTATAAAAAGAAAAATTGCATGAGTAAATTCTATTATAGATCCTTTAGAGAATTATTTTAGGTTTGCTAATATTGGATTTTATTTATTTTTTGCATTTTTACTTTGATAAAAAAAATTAATTTTAAAAAATGGATAATTTTGTAAAATATCCTTTTATACTATTTTTTAATTACTCATGAAAACTTTGCACTCCAATTGTTTTCAATTCAGCAACACTCTTCCTGTGATAGTTTATGCAATAAAAATCAGCAATGACATGGATATTAATTATGTTTCACTAAATAAAATTTATTTCTGCAAAGAAGGTTTTAACATTTTTTCTATCGGTTAAAGCATATATAGAAACTAAACGTGATTAATAAACTGAAAAACCAGGTAACACGTAAAATTCTAATTATTTTGAGATTTCTTTTTTCTTTTTTTAACCAAATCTAGACACAAAAAAAATCGAAACGGACAAGGAAACGCTCTAAATGCTTAATTTTTCTCTATTATGCGCAAAAAAGTTTATAGTTATGATGTTCTACGATATTATAATTATATTATACAGAAAAAATTTATTACCAAATATTTG
>JAPMOQ010000978.1:61323-94270 GCA_026543055.1 Argiope trifasciata | reverse complement strand
GATATTATAATTATATTATACAGAAAAAATTTATTACCAAATATTTGATACATAAAAAGCAAAATTATTACTTGGTATATCAAATTTTATCTTCTTTTCTAAAGCTAATGTATCAAAAAATGTATATTTTTTATATTCGTTACTTTTTACTTTTTAGGAAATAAATTGTATTATATAATCTATCAAAATGAGCTTCAGGAATTTCAAATACACTGAACCAATCTCAATTGTAATTCAATATTGAGCAACTGACTGATATAAAGGGTGCAGGATATATTGAGCACCCTGTATATAAGTCAACTGATATACAGGGTGATTATAATTTAAGTTCTACTGTGAAACAATCATAAAAGGAAATTTATTGAGCAATATGTTGTCAAACTTGGTAATAGTCCAAAAGCGGTCATGTGAATTTCTTTTCTGTTGAAAAAAATCAAATACTTATCACCAGGGTATAATGACGCTGTATGTAATATAGTTAAACAAAGTAATATGTGAAGACATCGAATTAAAAGGTGTTTAAGTGGTCAATGTGGCGTTCACCATTTTCTGAAAGCACGTTAGATAACATACTGAATTCTTAGTAGTAGCTCGTAACATAACAGGAGGAATGTTCAAATATATATCGGTGTACTGCATCTTTGCATATATTTCCATTTTCTTCCTGGTGGTAATTATTTTTTTCGACGGAAAAGAAATTCACGTGACCGTTATTGACTATTGATTGAGTTTGATTACATTTGGTCCAGTAGTTATACCTTTATGAACAATTTAAATTGAAACTTTAATTATAATCACCCAGTATAATAGTTTAATAATAATAATGAACCTTGAACTGTTGTACAAAACAGTTTCAAAATGAAATAGCTTTAAAGAATTGAAACTTTCAAAATTAAATGCAAGCCATTTAATTTTCTTTAATCATACTGAGCTATTTTATATCTACTATCTTAAAGCACTTCAGAACATAAGCTTTCTTTAAACCGTCTGAAGCATTCTGTAAAACCTCAGAAATTCGATTTATTCTTTTCGCCACCGACTAAAGCTAAAGAACAAAAAAAAGTAAATCTTCCTTCAAAAGATTTCAGCTACATTATCCAGTCCATTTCTTCACCACCTGGTCCAACAACTTAATTGGTTTCCGAGGCTTCATCGTAAATCCTGTCAGGACTCACTGGAATCAAATATGTAGATTATTCCAATACTTGCCCTCTATGTCGCCTGATCCATCTTGTTAAGAAGGTTTGCCCACATTGCTGGGTAAAGAGTGCAATGTTAATAGAAAGAAGTTCCTCTATTTCTGCATTGTTTGCTCAATTGATAAGGGAATAAGCCTTGTGCGAAATTCTGAAGATATTAAAGATTTCTGCTTGCATTATAGAGAGATTGAGTTTTATGAGGGGCTTGATTGTGGTGAAGGGTAATGTGAATTCCTTGATGGAAGTTACAAAAAGGATTTTTTTCCAACAGTCTATGAATTGTAAGCGATAATTCAAATTTTATGGTTAACATTTTCAGTGCTTATTGGCACTTTCATTTTTCGTTTTTAAATTTTAGTCTGTATAGCCAGACAGTAGACATTTTAAATTTTTTTTTTCATAAATTTGACAGTAAAATAACATATATTGAATAGTGCTATTAGTAATGGATACAAATCTGAGTTTTTTTTTTCAAGAAATTTCTGATTAATAGAATGGAGTACTTTTTAGAATATTAAAAATATTTATATATTGACATTTTATCTGATGCACTTGCTTTGATTATACTTTATAATTTTTGAAAATATTTGCTAACATTTTACATTTTTCGTACGAAAATTCTATGAGTTAGTGATTTTCTGAAAATAAATTTATAGCTTAAGATAATTTATAGCGACCATGAATAATCAATTAAAGAGTGTATGCTTGTAAATCTCTAAAAATTAAATTTTAAAAAAGCACTAACAATGTTATTTTTCTTGAAGGATTTTTATTTATTTTAGTTAATTAATTAAAAACAAAATTTAAAGCATCAAACTTGTTACTCCATACTAAACTTCAAAGCATCAAACTTGTTATCTCCATATTAAGTTTTGTAACGAATTTAAGCATTTCAGTTTCTTTACATGGTTTATAATTGTTTAAGATATTTGGCAAAATTCTGAGTTTTTCTTACGAAAACACTACGATGTAATAATTTCATTAAGAAATTTTTATTTTATTGTAGAGCAAACAGAAATGATGCATTAAAGAATGCATACTTGTTAAACTAGAAGCCATAAATTATATAAAAGCACAAAACAATATCCTTTTGCAAAGGATGTTTATTCATTTGATTTAAAGCCTTTTAGTCAATTAATTATAAACAAAACTTAAAATTCCATACTAAATTTTAAGGGATCTCTAAATTGTGTTGTTTTAAGGTATCCAACAAGGTTTGGAGGAGATATGAAATAATACATATGATATTTTTGTTAATATCAGGATAAAATAAAGAATAAAAGTGAAATTGTTTAAATGTATAGGTAACTTTGGAAGGGAAATCATATTTTGATGTAAATTTTAACATTTATTTACAAAAAGTAGGAATGTTGTAGAGAAAAAATTGCTAGGCTTTTTTTTAGCATTACACGTATAACATACCTTAGATTGTTACTATTTTATTAACATTATATTCAAAAATAAAATTTTCTCGTGCGATATATGAAATTATCTACGAAATTTTGAAATGTTTTCAACAATACTTGCATTAAACAATCGTAAATCTATTTTTAGAGCATTAATTATATATTTCATAAAGTTATCGTGATTATTCTCTGAGATATGATGTTAGTCGTGCAGTAGAATTATGAAAAAAAAATCGTTCTTCTGAAAATAAATTACAATTTTTTTAAATGCTTTAATAAATAAAGATTCATATGCAAACCAGCACACATAATTGATAAATTTACTTTTCTTAAGATTTTATAAATAATGAAAGTAATTTTAGGCAATAGAACTTATTGATTAAAGAAATGCTTCCACGACTTTCATAACATAAAACTTTTCACACATAATCTTATTTGGAATCATTGGGATCAATATCCTTTTCCTTACTTTGAGTACAAATTCTCAAAAAAATTGCCTTAATATTAAAAATTTAAAAATTCTACTTTAAGCCTAGTATTCAGATAATTATTCTCAAATTTTATATCTGAAATGCAAATTTATTTAACAGTCAATCTATAACAACAACCAGTTTCAATTATTGACGAATTCATAAATAAATAATTTTCTAGTATCGATAATTTTTCTTCAATGCATTTACATTATTTTAAAAATAACAGATTTTAATTTATAAGAATTAATATATTCTCTGTTTGATTTCGATAATTTGTTTTTATTAATATTTTAAATGCTTTATGCTCACGAGTAACCAATAGTTCTAAGTCATAAATTTAACTTAGTAATGCAGTCATGTAATTTCAATCCATAATATACTCAAAAGATCTGATACCTTTCGCAGCATTGGATATCTTTGTCATAATTATGAAGAATGAATTACCAACAAAGCAAAAAATACCAGCTTTTCTAACACTTTGGTGTTTCGAATTGTACCATTAATTTAATCTGACGATACAGTTTTAAAGTACTAAAGAGTCGAAAAAGCAGGTAATGTAAGCTGAAATTCCAATTTACATAGTAATCATAAATGCACAAAACGAATCTTTTACACCACATATAATTATACAATATAAGTATATAAGAATACAAACGTTAAAGATATCATGATGATTCTTGGCATCTTTATTTTTGGAGTATCAAAGGAGTATGTTATTTACTAGTAAAGGCAACGCTTTAAAAAAAGTGAAGTATAATATACATTTCAGTAAGCTTAATTACGTGTGAAAATGATATCACTATATGACATTGGTTATTCAAAATCTAAGTAAAGGTTCAGAATCCAATTGTTAAAATGCAAGCGCAAGGAAAAAAAATCGCTATCTGTCATTTCTGTTAATAATTGATTGAAGTCAAACGAGAAGAGCTATCAAGCCCTAAGCTAAAAATGGAAATTGGAAAGTAATCTTTCAGTAGTTTAGCGAAAAGAATGAAATGTGAACTGAAAAATGAAAGTCTTTCTACCATGGTACAATGGTGAAATGTTGGCGTTAGTCCCAGCGGGACGGAGCTTACGAGGGAGATTTCCTGGTAAAGTGCTTCAAAACCTGAATTTCGGGAGTGAAGAGCCTTTCTGGAAAGATAAAATGAAAGTACAAACAAAAGATAACAGCAGAGACAGGTAAAAGAAAGAGCAATGGCCTCATACTTATAGGCCTTTTTTTCGAATGAATGATTTGGATTCGCATCTGAAATAAAGACAAGAAAAAATCAATATTATTTTGCTTTTACCATAGGGTTTTATCTAAGATATTTGAGAAGGAAATCCGCATGAGTTCTTTTTTTCTAATTCTTAAAACGAAACACTATTTCAGACGAAGAAGTAGATATTTGGAACATTAAAATAAAAGAAAGGCTTAAGCTGATTTAAACAAATAAGTGAGCCATTAACTCTAATACCAAAGAAAGTGCATCATCACAGAATTATTTCTAAATAATTCTCACCAAATTGTTGCTTGTGGCTAGAATATTTTCTCAAAGAAAGAGTGTTCAAAGAAGATTTTCAAAAGAAAGGAAATTCATGAGAGGCATCTCATGTAAATGGAGAACTTTATCATTAAATGATTAAGAAGAAATCGATACTGTGATAAATCGTCGTACCAAACAGAAATGTGTGAAAGATGATTTACTGTGCATACATTCTTATGAGATGGCTTCTTTTTTATAATTGTACAGTAGCAGCTTTAATATTTTCTTTGATAAAAAAAAGCTTTATAACAAATTTATTAGATTTTCTTTATAACCTTTCAAATTATTATACTTTTATTCTGAATGATGGTGATGCCTGAAAGTAGTTCAAGACAAATTAGTGACTTTTATACATCTATGTGACTAATAAACTCTAATTTCTTTAATAAATCTCTATACAATAAAGTTATCTAGTTTTAAATAAAATTACATCAAAAATCTGATTTTAAAAATTAAGACTGTTCGTATACTGTTTACTATTCGATATGGAAAGAAAACCATACATGATTCGACCTTCTTATTAAACAAGTACATTTTATGATGATGATTTATATTATTTGAGATATAATTAAATGCTTGAAGCTTTCGAATTGAAAACTTTCATTAAAATGTTTACTTTTAAGCCCAATAACAACTTAGAAAACAAAAAATATGGCTTTAATAACAAGGTTGAATTTAGCAATGCATAAAGGAAGCATTTACATAAAATTTTATTTACACAAAAATTAGATGTAAAAATGGAATTCAAATGTAGGCACCGTAGGGAAGATGGCAATTATAACTTAAAATGTTAGCAATACTTTTCATATTTATTCAAATATTTTGATAGAGAATGTACAGTTAACAAGTAGCAATTTTATTGAATGTGCTAATAACAGTTAAAAATATATAAAGTCAGTGCCTATTTTTTATACAAATAATATTATGTTTAAAGAAAAGAAATCCATTTTTACACGAATGAAGTAATAATGTTTGTTCAAATTTAGTTTTAAAGTTGAAAATTTGCAAAGAACCATAGATTGCTAAACATATATTTTAATACAAAAATAAGTGATGAACGAATTCACTGAAAAAATGCATAAGATTGCAGATTAATAAAAATTAAAACAAAAAAATATATTTTCAATTATTTATTTTTTAATACTTTGTCATTTTAAAAAAACATAATTTGATAGTTAAAATACAAATCCCTAAAATTTTTTTCTAAATTCGCTTTTCTTAGTACTTTTTAAAACATGAGTTCTATGATCCGATTCTATAACAAATAATAAAAAAATAAATGAAGTGAAATGGGAATAATATTTAAAATATTAAATGTTTCCGTTTCCATTTTATTTATGAAACATTTACTTACTTACTAAGTAAATCTCTTACAAAGTTTTAAAAATAAAAACCAACTTTTCTGTGAAACGAAATATAAAAAAGGAGGGAACGTACATAACTGAATAATATTTAGATCATTATTTACCAATTCCTTCAATACAAACACAAACTTTCAATGCAATGAAGAGTTTGAAATCATATTTCTATAAAGCAGAAATAGTTCCAGTCAACACGAACGAACAAAAAAAGAATCTTGAATTGAATTTCAAAGATTGCTTATGTACTAATATATGCAAAATCTTATTAAAAAGTGAATTTCAACTAATCATTGAAGCTTATTCACTTTGAAACGAATATTTGATACGAACACGCTGGTCAATACTAATTTTAACTATCTATTTATACGACATTTTATTTTACTTTTTGAGGAAAAAAAATATTGAAACTAACAAGAATTTTTTGCCTGTCAATACCTGTGCAGTTTTGCTTGTATTTGATGGTTTGAATGCTTTAAATATTTGAGATTTGCTCTACTTTTACCTACGTCCTTATCGTATAATGAATAATTTTTAAAAACTGATCAACGTACTTATTACCCTGAAATGTTTTCTTTGTTTCAACACTCCATTAAATCAGTAAGCCACTTCTTTGATTCTCAATCGACCTATAAAAAAATCTTCATTCCTTGCTTTCGCTTAAATATATCTTCAAGAATACGACCTCATTTCCATCAAGAAAGCTCCGATAGCCAAACGGAAATTTTACGCCATTCGCCGAATGAAGACCAATTTTCAGGGCTACATTTTTATGCCTAATTCCAGCTCGAAGTCCAATCTCGATCTTGCGTTCAGGTTTAGATAAAATTCCCATTTCCGAAACTCATATCCTGATACCTAATTCCAATTATCTTTTGTATTTTATCTAGAATTTTTCCCGGTCTTTCTGGTCACATAGGTGGAGCAATTTTGTGGAGGTCAATAAATACTATGTTAATACATAATGAATCTTCACCATCATCTGTCGTAAAGCTTTATTATTAATATTTTGAAGAGATTATTTATTTGTTACGGGGAAAAATAACCCAATCATAATATTTAATCAAATTATAAAAAATTTATATCAATTCCAAAATCATACTTTGTATCCCTTTTGTTGTTACTAAGTTTTTGATATAATTATATTAAACATAAATAATTATAACCTTTTTATAGTTTGTTGTCCAAAAGAATTAAATTTAAATGAAACGAGCAAAAATCAAGGCAAAGCTACTCATTTGTATTTAAAAATGGACATTTCTAATGAAAATTGGTAACTTTTTGAGATAAAAGGGATGATATTGACTTCAAAGTAATGACACTAAGTAATTAGCTTTCTAATTTAAACTTTAAATTTTCAAAAAAAAAATTGATTTTTTTCCCAATTTTACAGGATTGAAAAAGTTTAACAACTAATTTATATATTGAATCAACAAATCATCTTATTAAGAACTTAACATTTGATTATTTTCGCAAAAACTATTGAAATGTGGAAGTTTTTATTAGAGAAGGTTTATCTATTTTCCAACTTATCTATATCTATACTTATAATAAAGCTCAATGTGTGTGTGTGTGTGTGTGTGTGTGTGTGTGTGTGTGTGTGTGTGTGTGTGTGTGTGTGTGTGTGTTGGCGCTCTACAGGCCAGACCGTTGGACCTACAGCTACCAAGTTTGGTACATGTATACCTTGGAGGTCCGGAATGTGCACCTCGGAGCCCTTTTTTCGAATTTTTAATTAGAATTTGAATTAATTAAAATTTAACTGAAATTTTGACATT
Organism: Argiope trifasciata; assembly: GCA_026543055.1. Taxonomy (NCBI): domain Eukaryota; kingdom Metazoa; phylum Arthropoda; class Arachnida; order Araneae; family Araneidae; genus Argiope; species Argiope trifasciata. The sequence goes on along the minus strand of JAPMOQ010000978.1, from coordinate 86,527 downwards.
TTTCCGCTATAACTTCCGAAAATATGATCGCATAAACATGATTTTTATATCAATTTAAAGATTAAAAAATTAGCCTTCTAATGGTATCAGTGTTTTAACGTATAACTCAAGCTTCTATTTTTAACGAATTTTTAAAAAAAATATTTTAACCATGTTTTTTAGAACGTGACTGGATTAAATAAAAGAATACCGGAAGTTCAAATAAAAAAAATTATCATCGCAAAATAAATCTAAAGAAATGCAACTTTCAGCACGTGACTGGATAAAATAAAAGAAATATAAAATGTGATATTTTCTTTAAAAAATAAATGCAGAGCAAAGGCTTCTACAATCATTTGCAATATCTATAGCATTAACCAAATAAATCTTCTTTATTTACGGTAAACTTGATTGAATTTAGACAGGATATGCATTGAAATCCCGACTTAATGGCATATTTATGTAATCGTTTGCAATATCTGTCTCATTAATTTCATATTTTTTTCCCATTCCCGCTTTCTTTTTAAAAAAAACACATTTAATATTTTGGCAACATCATAGAAATTTTTTTAATATTTTGGAAGCATAACCGATGGTTAAAACTGACTGATTTATAAAATTAAAGAATATTACTAGGAAAAGATGTACTTTTAGAACTTTCCGTCCATCATCTTAAAGAAAATATTAATTTCAGGTCAATCAATGCCCGGAATTACTTCAAGGCTAATGAATATGTGATTTAATTGAAAATTTTAGAACGCTTTACTCATGGCGAACCAGCTGGTCGCCAAAGGCGGCTAGTATTCTAATATTTTCACATCTGAATATCTGTTTTCTAATTTCTTCTTTTTAGTTTTCATTTCAATTTAATAGATAGCGCTGCTTTCGTTCAGATGACGATGAACTCTGACGAAGTAAGGAAGTTGAATTTGATTGTCTGCAGTAATAAGTTAAGATTCTTCAAAAAAATCTATTTAGAGTATATTTACATTTAACTTCTATGTTTTGTCACTTTTATATCTTTTTGATATTTGTTTTATATTGGTTTGATTTGATACAGCTTTGTTTGGATTTAAATTTTGAAATATTTTGTTTATTATTGTATGATCATATTATCCTTTTATTATTGATATTAACTCTTCCAAAAATATAAATTTCTGTTATTTTCGAGTCACGAGGGGTCAATACTTGAAAGTCAGACTTCTCAAAGAAAATAAATCCCTGGTTTGGATTCCTATCTGGGAGTGACACTTGATAAGTTATAAAGTGCCATAAGTTGCAACATCATGATTTATATTTTGTTGCATAATAATACGCATTCGTAATGAAAAATATGTAGCATTCATTTCTTTCTTCCTTTTTTATTCCATTTAATTCATTTTTTGCATTTTAAATTTTATTTTTATTTTGAATTTTATTACACAAAAAAAAATGTTTTTTTTAATTAACAGTCGTCTTGGCATAGGGGTAGCGTGTCATCCCCGTGATCTGGATGTGCCGGGTTCGTGTACCGGTTCAGGTAAGGTTGTTATTCTGTGTTCTATCTGTGAGTAGTATGAATGTGCCTACCTTTAAAAAAGGATTGTGCAAGCGAATGTGAAGAATAAAGTAGCTAAGTCGTACTTTTGTCCCTAGTTGACACTACTGAAAAATCAAGGGACTCTAATTTATGTTTAAATCGCTGACAGCTTTCTGTCAGTGGACTTGTAAAATGACATAAGCAATAACAAAATGAGTTATATTATGTTGTATAATAATACGCATTCGTAATGAAAAATACGTCTTAAATAAATCTCAAAAATATAATTTTCTATTCTTATCAATTAAGGTAATTTTTTTATTGAAATCAATAAACTACATTTTTTTATAAGATAGATTTTCACTTTTGTAACAAAAATAATTTAAAGAAAAAAAAAGAGATAAATTTATCCTAGAAAAAAACCCATTAAACTGGCAGAGGGAAACTTGCGATTTCATTGAGTCATAGATAAATTTAATGTGAATAAATACTGTGAATAAATGTGAATAAAATATCATTTATTTAAGTATCATTGCATCCTTAGTATTTATTCTCTAATTTTATATATATTTATGATTTCAATTAGAAAATGTATACATGTTTCTGATGCAATAAAAGAAAATAAAAGGTCCTGCAGCAGTATTCTAATGAAAAAACATTTTATCTACCTTGTAATCTTTTTCGAAGAAAATATTTTTTTTTCTGAAGATCAACAAACCATTTAATTGAAAATGAAATAAAAGTCCTTTTAAAACACAAAGCATAATCAAAATATGATTTTTTTTTTATCCATTTGAAGTCTTTAACTGCTATTTGTTACGAGTTTGTTGTAAATAATACAAAAATTTGTAAGAAAAATAATATTGTAAGATAAGTTTTGCAAACAAACCATTATGCACTAACTAAAATAAGATTTAAAATTGACCATTAATAACATGGGAAAATTAAAAATATAAAGGCTTTCAAAGCTAAATTGGAATTATAATCGCGTTCGTAATATATTTTAATTTACACGTGTTATATTCATTCTAAAACTATTTAATGAAACTTCTAAATTCTTGTATTTTTTTTCGCTTTTAATATTTTTTATCGTTTTTTTAATCCTTAGATGTTAGATAAAAATATATTAATTTCTCTTTATAGGTGCTGTACTTGATAGACTGTATTCAAGAACATTTTATTCATTTTTCCCTCCACTATTTCTTAAATGTATTTTCAAATTCATTGATATAATTCAAGGAGCAGTTTGGAAAAAAAAATCTATTTTTTCGGGGTGGAAAAAAATACTTTCTATTTTTCTTATTTCTCAACTTTCTTAACCAGAGATTTATTGGAGATTATTTAATTCACTTATTTTCCTAAATGTTTTTATTTTTCATTTACAGCTTTCAATTATCTCCTTTGAATTTAATTAATATGGAATTTTATTATCAAGTTTTTATCAGTAATGCACCAGATGGAGCCTGCAGAATTGAAATAAGATTGAATTATAATTAATTAATTAATTGTTATTATGGGCTAAAAGGTTTAAAGGTTGCTCTATGATCAAGGCTCCATACATTTACAGTCAGAAAAGTTTCTGGAATCTACTCATTATTCCGAAATTAATTACCTGTACTAAAAATTGTAATTACTTGTTGCAGCATAAATATATTCTCCATAAATATATAAAAAGCTTCATATAAGAGATCGCCTCCATATGTAGATTTGCACGAACCCAAATTCTTGAAATCAAATCACTCCATTTCGACTTATTTCTTAATTCCCCAGATTAAAATAGCTAGAAAACATGTAATTTTGAGTAACGAAATATAAAGAATCAGTAGTTGTTGATTTTCTGTTTTTTGATAAATTTATATTTTGACTTATCAAAACCTTAAAACACAAACATTTAGCCACAAATTAAAAGGAAAGCATAGACAGATTAACTTTTTCATTATAAAATGTTTCCAAAAGAAGAAGAAAAAAAAACTTCTGAATATTTTACCTATAAAATAAGCGTCTTGCTTGAATTTTGTACTATTTTTCTTACTAACTTCAGAAACACCTTATTGGCAAATTATCAATAAGGTGTGGAATGGTCAGTGTAGCGCCACACTCCCTAACATGAGAACAAACTAAATGCTTCCTTGAAATCACTTTTTTTTCCTAATGAACCGATAAGTGTCTTTAATCACCTTGGCATCCATTATGTTGAGCTTGACAAAAGAGAAAAACCAGGCCTACCTTTTGAGAGTAAGATGAACTAATCCGACATAGGCTCTTTTAATGATTCTTTGTCAATGAAAGACGAAGTGAAGGAGATTAATGGTCTTCTGAGCATCAATAGAAGATGCAGACGTATTATCTAGAATTTCATCAAAGCAACCTTTACCGTTCTAGATGTACTTCCTCTTCACTATGGTTGTAGACTGAGTTAACTTCTTAGAAATGTAACATATGTATCTTGGATAGGTTGAAAAATTGCGATGGGAAATAAAAATTAAATTTATATATTTCATTTACTTTTACAAAATACTTTTAATAAGACCTGATTTAACCACCTGTTTTGCAAATATATTTAAAATAAATTTTTCAGAAAAATACAAACGATTCCAAGTTCTGAAAATGCATGTATTAATTATTCTATTTGACTCAAATAATACACACATTTCAACGTATGCAATACATTTAGTACTACTTCTGTTTTCATTTCAGATCATTTACTGAATAATTCAAAGGGAAATTGTTCTGATTATTTGATAGTCTCATTTTTCATGAAAATCTACCAACTTTTTTATGCAATATATTTAATTTAATAAAAACGTGATTATAAGAATTCAGCTATCTTTTTGAGCTCATATTTTAAACGTTGAAATGAAATTTAAAGATTCTTGGAAAATTCAAATAATGTGAACTCAACATCAAATATTTACCTTCATATTAATTATTTTATAAAGAAAAAGTTTGTTACATAATTAATACTCATTGAGATGTAGATAGCCATTTAAAATGAAAGGTTTTCTAATAAATTGATGAAAAGTGTTCCAATCATATTTAACCTAGAGGTTTTTATAAAACTTTAAGGAATATTTTAGATTATTTATTTATAATTTTCCAATATCAATTCATCGGATATTTTATAATTCAACTGCAGAGAAGTGCTCTATGTTTTCTCAGAGTCAAAATTTCTCTTTAAACTCAGAAATTTTATTTCACATAAGAATTATATTACTTTAGATCTTCCAACCAATCAAACCTCTGAAGAAAAAATGTGAGTTTCTATAGTCATTCCATTTCAATCATCATTCTTGTTTGTTATCTATTGTCTATGTGGAATAAATAAAATTAAAAGCGACCAAACAAATTCAATTACAATGATTGCCACGCACTGCCATTTCATCCTAATTTTGTGATTATTAATCTGTAATCACAGTAAAATACACTGAAAAACATAGAATTCGAATTATTGACTGATAATATATGTTTGAATTTTGTACAATCTATAAAATGTCACATTTGGGAATACTTTTTGAGCTTGGTATAATGTTATCATTATATAACAAAACATTACGTTTTGTTAATATAAAATACAGCTATTTACCATGAAATTAAAAATGAAAATCATCGAAATGACAAATCTTACAGTAGAAAACAACAAAATTACAAAACATGCAAAAAAAGGTGTAGCTAACAAACGAGTTCGGATAAGGAGATGGCCTCGGAGAAGCATTGCAGAAGGATTGCCTAATTTCATTTTTATATTATGAAATTGCATACTTTGGATTGTTTTTGTTTTCCGAAATAATCAGATTGTTCTTCGAATTTGTTAATGCCTTATTTGTAAGTCTAGTTTTTTATCATCATTTTTAATTTTTATTTTGTACATCATTTTTTAATTTTTATTAAGAGTTGCGATTTTTATTGCTTACAGTAACTGGAATGATGAATATGATTTACAGAATATGAATACAGAATTATGATTTGTTGGCCCATCTAACTTTTCTGGTATAAGATCATATTTTTAATTAGCATATTTTAATATGAGTTATAAGGAAATTTATGCCACATTTATTCTTTTCATACTAAAACAAATCGTATATTTCTTATGTGTAAAGTTTTATTTCTTATTGTTTAACAATAAAGCAATTTTTATCGATTTCCAAGCAGAAATTGATATGCAAATTGGAAAAAAAACAAATGTTTGATTATCCATTATAAAACAAATGTTTGAAGAATATTTTTTCGGTAATTTTGGAATCTGGTTCTTTTTCAAAATGATAGACAGTATTATACATACTCTCTCTTCCTTAAATATTTCGTTTAAACCTGATAAATCTTTAAGAAAATAAAAAGAGTGGTATTTTTTCATAACATAGATTATTTTATAATAAAATCTTGAATCCAGCAAGCACTCCTTTTTTTAAAGAAACCTTTAAGAATTTTTAGATATTTTTATATGATAACGAAGAATGTAGTAATTTTTATGTCGCAAAGAAGCTGTATCTTTATACCCTATAATCGCTGAATTTTAACTATAATATACAGATTCGGTAGCTGAATAAAATGGAAAAGTAAGTAATCAGTTATAAAACAATTATTTAGAGGAAAATTTTACATTTTTGTAATCCTTGAAACAGTTATTAATATCATGCTTAAAAGAAAGGATTGCAGCCTTCCAGACATAGACATTGAAATTTTATATTAATCAACTGCCTTTTCTTCAAAGGATATTTTTCTTCCAAACAAATAGCAAACACAATTCTTTGTGCAGAAGTAATGAAAATAAGCATTTTTTGAACTCAAAATTGAATTATATATAGATATTGTAACAATTGTTAAATATTGATTTCCTGCTTAATTAGTTATATGGTAACATAGTTTTGCATATATTCAAAAGAATGCTGAGGAATGTTGCGATAATGACTCTCGGCTTTGGTGACCATTTGGCGTCAATTTCGGTGAATTTTGCTCGAAGAAAGGACTTGAACATTAACCTTGATTGACCTATTAGCTTGAATTCAGAAAACTCGATGCATTTTCATGGGAACTATAAAATGCTGTCAAGGTTAATAATCAGGTCAGTTAAGTTCAGATCAAATAAGTAGTTGAGCAAAAGCTTTAGGTAGTTCTCTCTGAAAATTTTACGCCCATGTAGTTGTTTAATACCGGCTTTGTATTAAATGACGCTGTTGATTACACTTACTGTTCTTGTGCACGCTTTGGTTGTGTTTGGCATTATGCAGTTTTTCACTGTACATAGATCGAATGTAAATTCCGTAAAATTTTATATCCAGCGTCCTGGTTTAGGAGTAGCGCGTCTTCCCCGTCATCTGGGCGTCCCGGATTCGAACGATGGTTGTTCTTTCCTTGTGTTCTGTCAGTGAGATATGTGAATGCGTCCCCATCCCTTCTAAAAATGGGTTGTGCAAACTGATGTGTGTATGTGTCTTCATTTGAGCTAGAAGTCTGCCTTCGGGTGCTCAGGTGTCTTTATCCTCAGAAACCACTACATCATTCCGTGTTAACATGGACAAGACATCGTCACCTAATTTTATACTTATAGACATAGTAATTTTTTGTAATGGATAAGGTCCTTTTGTTAATCTTTTTGTATGGTTTTTTTTTTATAAATTTGTATTTGAATCTTTCTTCTGTTCCTACAATTTAACAGAAGAATGAATATAACATAGAAAGTATTTTAATCATAATACTATTTTCTATATTTACAATATAGAAAATTATATTATACTTCTAATTCAGACTATAATTCTAAAATTTTAGAGAAAAGTTAAAAGAAAAAAATATTTAGTTTTATTTATATGAGAACATTGACTGCACTATAATCACCGTTCGTACACATATAATGGTATTTATATTGCAAATGTCTGATCTGATATTACATTAATACAATTGAATAAAAAATAAAAATCCATGATATTTTTATTACAGAGCAAATCGATCCCGAAATAAATTTAGAACTCATCGTATTCACCTTAACAGTGCTGCCAACAAAAAGAATTTGTGAGAAATAGTTTGAAGAATATTTTAGTTTCTTTTTTCTTTTCTTCCTATTTCTACTCATAACATTGGTTTAACTACAGACGGCGCGTGAAAATCAGGTTTAATTTACCTCGTTAAAGCTGTCAAGGAAGGATTTGAAGTTTTCACTATTTTTTTTTCTTGAGAATGATTTAAAATTTTTTATGTATCTCTCTAGAAAATAACGATTTCTGTGAAAATATTTGAATAAATATTTTGATAAATTCTGAAATTTTATTGTTATTGTAGGGGAAAGAAAGTGTTATCTAGAAATAAGATGATGTAAAAATATAGGCATACAACCATAAGAAATTATTTCCTGCGCTGTAATATATTTGAAGAAATAGTCATATGTGAAATATTGTTAATGTTATTTTTACTTTCTTTTATTCTAATACGCAACATTCAATAATTAAAAAGAAACAACTAAAAAGAACACCCTCATGGAATTTAAATGTACTTTCCTATTGAAAAAATTGTAAAGTAAATGTTTTGACTTATCAAGTGTTCAATACCCTTGCGAAAAAGCATGAAATACATAAATCAATATTCGCTGAAGTGCCAAAAAATGATTCAGGCATACATTTCCAAAATTTAAAGAGGTTCATATATATAAAAGTAAAATTTGAGCGTATTGGCAAAAAGATTAGATAATTTTCTTTTATAAATATTCTTTGTGTCAATTTTTTAATAAAGATTTTATCCTATCTAGTTTCAAAATATTGATAGATGTTTTCTTGATACTTTATTTCATTTTCTTATTATAAGAATTTTAAAAGAAATTATTTGCCGCTTATATAACTTATTTCACATTTTTTTTTGTGAATTTGTAAAGCAAAGTTTAATTTTAAATTTAATAAAAATTATAAAGAAATAAAGAATGGATTTTTTTTAATTTTAAATAATTAATTTTTAGAAGAAAAACAAACCATAACAAAAATAGTTTCACCTTAATAATCTGCATGTATTTTTGCAATATGCAATAACTAATTAAAAATCCAGAAATTTATGAAAATTTAAAGAAATATTTGAATTACCTTAACTCAATAGTTCTTAAAAAAATGAGTATTTATTTGCATCTGCTTAGAATAATACATTGCTGTAGAGAGACGTTTGTTCGCATTTCAATAAGTTAAATGGTTCTCAATGAAACAAAAATAAAGAAATAATCCTTCTCGTAGTGAAAATCGGGAACCATCATATATTACATTTTAAATTACACAACAGCCACATATAAAGGCTAAACACACCAGCTTTTACAACATATCCGTGTTCTTTTTTTTTCACTAGCATCATATCAATACGGTACCAAACGATAATGCTTTCGCCGAAACTCTAGATAAATGTTTCGTAACTGCAACCATGCTCGTTCTCTCTGACAACAGCAGAGAATAATTCTGAAAGGTTTCTTCTTGACTCTTATAGGGTAAGAAAATAAGACAGAGCATTCGGAGAGTTTCTTATTATATTCTTTTTTTAGTGTGTATTCGATTATCGTAGTGCAATAGCCTTCGAAATCATTGTGAGAAAAAACGAAAGAAAGATTATAATGGACTGATACCAGCTCGACAGTGCGATTTTTGATATTGATTTCCATTCAGCGCTTTCCTTCGGGGAATTCGCTTTTCTTTCTGTTCAGTATGTCCGTGGTTGGAATGCGGATAAATTGTAGTATTTTTCGAAGCATTCGATTCCAATTCAATTGTTAAATTCTCGAGGAAAAGAGAGTTTCAAAAAGGTTTCAAGTGAACCTCAGAATTTGAAAATCATTGTCGACATATTTAACATGATGAGTTTGGCTTTCAGTTTACATTTCGTTATATATAAGAAAAATAAAATCTTAACTTCTTAGAAAAATATAATTATCTTGAGAAAATCAATTTAACTTTTAAATAGCGCAGTTCTGAAGTTTATTATTATTACTGTTGTTAATAACATATTCTGTTTATAACAAGAAGATTAATACGATTATAAACTCAAATTGATCCAGTAACAACTCAAACAAAGATTGATATTTTATTTTTTTTCTATTTAGAAAATATATGCAGAGTAAATTTTGTATTTTTCTTATTAAATTTTAATATCATTAAATTTTATATATATATAAAGCAAAAAACAAAGTCACAGAACACAAAAAAAATGTGTTTGCTCTAGATTTTCAGAATTCGAATTTTCTAATTTTTTACGTTTGTCATTTTTATTCTGCTATTTTTTTTCTTTCTATTTTTGTTTATGTGGATTATTTCTTGGGTTTTTCTTCAGAATATTAATTTATTGCGATTTTTTTGGGTCAAAATAGTCTGATTTATGAATGGTTATAATTTTTAGATGTTAATTGTTATCTCTCAAAGAAACAAACCTTAGTTTGAATCCCAGCTAGAACTTCCTTGATAATGTTTTTGGGAGGTGAAAGGTCGGATTTTTTCACTTGATTTTTTTTTTCATTTTTATTTCCTTTTTTTACACTACAATATTCAATCCATTTCTTCTAGATATATATTATAAACATTCCAAGAGTTCTAGTTGTTGTCAGTCGATTGTCATTTATCATACCATTCTTTTAAAAATTACAATTTTATACACAACAATTATGAATCAAATACTTTTTTTACTTTCTTTACACGGAGGTTGAAAAATGTCCAAGTCATCAAGAAATTTTAACTCGAATTTGATACATCATTTTAGGAACTTTTTAATTCTTTAAAGTACGATCAGTGTGTGTGTGAATAATATAATATAAAAAACGTTTATAGAGAATCCAAAAATCAGGCCGGTTTTTAAACATTCTTTCTTTGACCCAAAAATGTAAAGCAAGTTATTTATTTGGAATTGGAAGCCTGGCTCAGGTTCTCTTGAATAATAAATAATAATTTTAAAAAAATTGGATGTCTGGAGAATTCTTGAAAGAGAAACCCGTTTGTCTATGGATTGCTTATGCGAATTCAATCATAATAAATAAGAAACTAAATTAGATATATGAGAGAAAATTTGTAAATAGTTTTATTTTTTGAATTTTATCGTATTATTTTAGTCTCTTTATATACCGGTATTATGCAAACAGACTCGATTATTCCTTAACGCTCTTAGTCTTAACACATTAAAGGTGGGGGATCTTGACGAAAGTATGCTAGGTAACGAGGATCAAATCATTGTACTACGACTTCCAGCTTTAATGTGTTAAAATCATTCAAATTCAGACACATCAGAATACTAGAACTTCCAAGTTTTTCTTTCAAATTAGAGGCAATCCCTACATGCCCAGAATCATATTTATAACATGTTATTTTAGGGGAAACAATAAAAACAAATGTCTTTGTTTAGTTGATGGCTAAGCAAATGTACGCCAAGAGATTCTTTAAAAGAATGCTGCATCTTCCTTAAAATCTAGTACGATAGAATTCTATAAGAATTTTATTATCGATTGAAAGTGAGTTTTTTTTTTTCATATCAGTATCAAATTTTAAATCCTATCTGTTGAAGAAAAAGTGTTCTGTTTCAAAATTTGTATTTATCAAGTTACAAAATTAAACATGAAAAGTTCCATAGTTTTTTAATTTAAGAAATACATGAATTTAAGAAGAAAAAAACATTAATTTAAGAAAAAAACATGAAAGTATCTCTCCTCTTTACACAACCCACTGCTGCATTTCTATTTACTATAGCAAGTTGTTTCCTAATTTAATATCAACTGGTACCTTTCTCCTGACTGAATTTATCTTTCTTTCCACATTGAAAGGGATATCGGCGTATATACATTTATATATAAAGAGGATAGGGAGGGAAAGTCCCTATTCATGGATTCAGCAAGAATGGTTGAAGGCATTTCCTTTTTTTGAATGTTGTTGGCATCTGATAGGTTTTGAAAAGATCTTGTTGCTTGTCCTGCATCGAAATGCCCACGCAATGTCACCTGCCCTGAAAGGTGAAGGCGACGATATTTAAATGCGCCACTCTGAGTAGAAATTTGTTTTAACGCTCGTGTGCTTTCTGGGTAGGCATTTCCCGCCGAAAAGATTCAGTCGGGCAATTCTTCTAGAATATTTTTCAAAAGAACCAATAATTTATATCCTAAGAAATGTTTTTTTCCCCTTTGTTTGTTTTCATAAAACAAGTGTGACAAAGCATTTTTGAAGGCGCTACAGACAAATTATGAGTAAAAAATAAATTTTATAGTGTTGTAAGCCATTGGTTGATCCAAGCAAATATTTATCATATGGATAATGTTAATGTTTGTAAAGGTATTTTTACTAGTAAATTATTTCAAACAATATATTTTTCTAATTGACAAATTTTTATTTTATTTGATTGAATAGTACAAATTTTGAAATTTTTTAATCACAACTATATAAATTTAAAATAACTAGCCAAACATTGCTATAAATAAATAATAATAATTGTACGAACATGAAATATTTATTTCATATAATTTGATTATTATCTCTGACATGATGGAATTATAAATATTGTTAATCAACATTAGATGGATACCAAGCCAGGATAACCTGGTCGGTAGGGTGTTGGATTCGCATCCCTTGGGTTGTGAATGTGAATCACTCTTTTCGAAGACTAATCGTGTGTGTGGCTACAAAGTTCTCCAAGCAAAACAATACTACACGATGTTTCGTACTTGATGAGATGGTTTATGGTTCATCAGTGGGATGGTCTATGACAAGGGCCATTAGAAGCAACACACAATAACAAATGGATATCGGGTCTATGACAGAAGATTCTTGACTTTGTACTAGTATTGCCCGCTTGCAATATTAGTAGCATCTCTCAAAAGGCATTTTTACAGATATTCATGAAAACATATATTTGATGAATAGTGAAGGGCATGTTTTATATTATTTATCAAAAATTCAAATCTTTTATAACTGTTAAAAAATTCAATAATGAAGATGTTAATGTATTTTAAAATGCCAAATAATAAATTAGAAAAAAATTAACTACTTGTAATAAAAGTTTTACTTTATTTCGGTGATACTATCCTCTAATTTTACAAGTAACTTCCGCTTCTCAACAGTGGAATTGTATATGGTATCTGTTGTCGCTTGGAAGATCATTTTAAATTGCCCCATCATGTTTTCCTAAATAATTAATAATTTAATATATTTGAAAGGATTTTACGTTGAATTTTTAAAATTTCAAACGTTTTCTTAGAGTTAAATAATTAGAATTTCTAATCACATTTTGATGGAATTTGATTCAATCATTTCATTAATATTGTTTGTTTATACTATAATCTATTATTAATGCTACATCTCTTTTATTGTCTGCCATTCTTTACAATTTTTGTATTGTTTGATGCAGTTTTCATTCAAATTACAACATTTAAAATTCGTAGCTCAATTACATTATCTCTGACATGAAACAGAATCTAGAGTCATAGAACGATTAATTTTAGTTCAAATTTTCTTTAAATAAACAAGTTGATTTATGGAAAAGTACATTTAGAGAATGGTGGATTTCTAACAGAGACAATTATATTTTTCAATTACGTTCATTTCATGAATCTGTCTTTTCATTTTATTATTCATAATATATAAAACTCTAATAATCTGCATCTTATATTTCTACTACGTAATTTTAAATGCATTCTTTCCAATGATTTTTATAAGACTTTTTGTTTAAAATTAACATTTTTTATTACTCAAAAAGTTAATCATTATCATATCTTAAATATTAATCCTTATTTTATTACATTATTATTCTGCATAGATATGATATATTTTATTGTACTCCAATAAAAATCTTATAATTGTGACAGTAACTGAATGATTCGATGCTATGAATAAGAAAGAGAATGTACGGCATGTACATCTGAATATATTGTATAATTGATTATTGTGTATTCTTTAGTGTTTCTGTGTGGTGCAATGTGTCCAAGAGTCGTGATCAATAAAACAGCATATTGGATATACACGATTATTCATCCAGACATTCAGCCAGACAAATGAAATTATATTTATGTGTTTTTGATGTATTATTATAATTATATTATCTTTTTCATTTATATTAATTACTTTGTTTTTGCGTTTTTATATATATATCTTGATCCGGAAGAAGTTATCGGATAATTTTCATACTTTATGTATTCTTTGTAAGTTATAATTATTTTCGAACAGAAAATTCCACCATATTGAAAAATTTAATCATGTATAAATATTTACAAAAACAACAAACTTATGTCGATAAAATTTTTAATTTTTCAAAAAATTGGACACAATTGCTACATATTCATTCTTATTTTATTTAGCTATTTAAAACTGTATTTAATTTTGAAAATAAACCAATAAATAAATTAAATTACCCTACATTATATGAATTTGTCTTTCAAAATGTTCTGTAGACAAAATTACAAATAATAATGAAAATGAATAATACAGTATAAAATCGGTGAAACTAGATATTGAGATTTCTCGGCTAATTATTATAATACTACATCGCAAATTCATAAATAACTGTAACACAATTGGTGAATAAACAAATTTCCGTGTAATCTGACTTACACTTTCATTGAAGTAAAATAACTGCAAGGAGTGTTTAAATGAAAAAGTAAGAAACGCTGTATTGAGTCATCATAAACATAGTTGCTTATTTCACTGTGGAAGAACTAGCAAGCCATCTAAGGAAGCGATTCGAACCCCGGTGTAAATCGAAAAATGTGTTGTCATCCACATGCTCAAGAGAGAGCAATGGCTCTTATGAAAATTGCTGCCTAATTAATGCTACTTTTTGAATTTCTCGAGCTCAGAATTGTATTGTAAGACACTCCGAAGACAACGCGGATTAATCAAGGACAAAAGACCAGTGCAATTCACGGAATGTCTAGTTCCGCTCTATGATAACAGGCGTCCATACGTCTTCAAGGTCACACACGTGCTTGTCAAATTTGAGTAAGAGCAGTTCGATTATATGCCCTACAGCCCGGACATGTCACACTGAGTTTTTCATGTGTTTGGCCCCCAAGAAAAACATTAGAAAGGGAAGCGCTTCAACGGTTAATTCAAGGACGCTGTGAAGGACTGGGTCTCTTCATGGCCACAATAATTCTGGGAACACGAAATCCTTTGACTAGTTAAATAATGGGATCGTTGAGCTCATGTTTCTGGTGTATACTTCGAATAAAGTCTTCATTTATACCAACAGTTATTTCGTAATTTTTCATTTGAATATCCCTTGTATATTATACACTAGTAAGAAATAAATTAGCTATTTGCTCTAAGTCTGTAGATAAAGAAATGGCAAAAATGAAAGAAAGTAATGGAATGAATAACGTATATTATTGAAATCTTACAAAATTAATCAAAAATTCTAGAATTTATAAAGGTATTTAAATAATGAATGTATGAGTTAAAGAATGACATATTGATCTCAAGATTGAATTAATTATTTATTATATTTGAACAATTTTTAAAAATATTTTTAATCATAACCAAACTAGCAAAAACAAAAAAACATAGGTGTACTTTATTCTAAGGCTATCTTAACTATTACATAATTAAACTAAAAGATAAAATTATTCTGAGACAAATATTAATGCTCAGTGCACTTTTTATTATTGAAACTATCGTTTGCTGCTGATATGATGAAACATTAAACTAAATGGCAAGCTAATATTCAAATCATTTCCTAATATTATTGAAATTATCTTTTGCTAGTGATATGGTTAAATATTAAATTAAATAGCATGTGAGAGACATATGCATTTTTAGGTCGTATTGTTAAATATTTACGCAAATAATCGAAAATAGTTTTGAAAAATTTCTGAATATAAAATGTTGCTGCTTTTGAAATCTGCATTTAAAAACTTTTGCTGCAAGAACTCATTCCAGCAATATTTATAAATACATTTATTAACATTAAATGCTTAATTAGTATGGTTGCATATTTTGAAATTTGATTTGCTATGTTAATATATAAATACATGCTACAAAAAATAAAGCTATATTTTTCACAAAATACTTAAAGTTAATCCTTATTTTCGAACACAGAGACACACATTTTTTTCATTTTTCAACTGTGAACATAATTGTTACACTTAGCATTTAATTCTGATTCTACTGAGGTGGTAATATTTAGCGTAATAATAGTTAAAAAGTTACCTCTAAAGTTTATTTAATTTTGAGAACAATACATATTTTAACAGTGAAGTAAATTTATGAAAACTCATTTATTAGAGATACAGAAAAAAGAAGTAAATTTTCGTAAAAACATTATTATATAAAGCTTACCATCTTATCCCCTTCGCGACCAAGGTCTCGTGGACGTGACGCAGCGATTCCACTCTTATCAGCCCAGCGTCGCTTCCACGCGAAGAGCTCCGATTGATACGGAGAGACCAGAGTCGCGTATGCGTAATTTGAAATCGGAACGTTTTATTTGAATTTTTAAATGCTACTAGATGGCGGTAAACTGCAACGGTTTTCACAACTTTCGACTCATATGGTATTTGACCTTCATGAACGGGCATTAGTTTCTGTTCTATGCTTCAGTATTTGATATATTTATTGATGTAAACAAAGTGAGAATCACGGCTCTTTAAATGTCTGGGATTTATTGCACGCTGTGTTTATATTTTGACTGATAAGTGACTTGTTTATTGCTTTTTTTCGTTAGGAGAATATAGGGAGTACATTCAGCGGATTATTGCAAGGGGTAAGAGTAAAATATTTATGAATGGTGTTCGGTTTTGGCGGCGTTTTTTTATGTGTGTGTTTCGTAGAAGTTTTGAAATATGTGATGGGAATATAATTTTGTGGATTATAATATGTGATGGGATATAAATTTGGAGTCTTTTTATTAAAATGCTGATTTTATACGAATTTTTTTGTAAAATTAGGCTTAACTGCTTAAAATGCGCGGGCCGGTAGTGACGCTCCGTTTCAGAGCGTTCGGTCCCGTGAATGAGTTTTATTTCCGGCGCGCTGGTCCTCAAGGGGTTATTACAATATATTATCATAACCTTTCCAATAAATATTTCAATAATTAATGGTTTACTGATATGAATACATTTCTCTCCTCCGAAGTAATTCAAGATTATTATGGCATTCTAGTTAATATTTGTTTATTTATTGCACTAATAAAGGAGTGGCGGCTCTCCGTTGTTGAATGGTTTTTGTGTAAAAATTTATAAACGAGTAGAAATGGAGTATTGATTCTTCACGCTTTCACCAGTACTGCAACTGTGACGTGCAGAAATGTCTGTTTTGCTCATTATTTTGATGCTCCTTTAAAGTTTTATATAAATATTAATAATTTAGTTATTTAATATTTATTAAATGTGTTAAATAGTTGTTTGGTTCTTTATGGTAAATAATGTGTTTGTTCAATTAATATTATAAAAAGTAGTGGCAACATCAACTTTTGTTATTGCATATTTTTAAAAAATGTAGGCAGCATCAATTTTTGTTGCTGATATAGTTCCAAATTCCTCAAATTAAAGAAGTTATTTTTAGCTATGAATGTTTTCCCAGCTTTCTCCACGTAACATTCATATTTATTTTACCTTCGTGTATATGGTCAGTTCCCATGTAAGTTGGAGCTTAAAGTAATTATGGTAATGTCTAGGGCAAATTAGCCCGCACGACAAATGTAATAATAATTTTGAAACAGTCTTCTTATGTTCAGTTGAATATATATATATATATATATATTAGCAATATAAGAGAAAACGAAATTAAGTATGGAAACGGAACTAAAAATTATTTCATATTCGAACAAGATTAAAATTTAAGAAAACTATTAAAAAATTATCATTGGATTTAGAGAGCGCTAATACCGCCACTACCAAAATATAGATGAACTGAAGTAAATTAGAAATATATTCAAAGCAAAAAGGAATACAATAGAATCATAATTACAAGAAATAGAAAAAAAATACACACACACACGCACATATTATATATATATATATATATATATATATATATATATATATATATAATCTTGTAATGTTGTTTATCCTTTAATTTATAATTGATTATATTTTCCGCGACAGAAAAGATTAATGATGCAAGTTTTGCTGCCTTTCAAATCCAGTGGAACAATTTCCCCGAAATATTCTAGCATACTCGACAGTAAAATTCTTATCACCCACCTTTGTATAAAAGTGTAGATTTTGGGTAACACATGGCATTGATAAAAGATAATTACGAAGTATTGGTGTTTAATGGGAATCTAGTATTTTTTTTTATCTATTCAGAGAATATGTGTTTTAAGGGCTTTTTTTTTTGCTGGCCGAGTGTCAACAAAAGTTGTGGTCACAATAAAACACATTCGAATTTCACTGTTTTAAGTTATAAAGATGTGAATTATTACGTTTATATGAAACAGAAATCACAGACCTACAGATAGATAGACATATAATGATTTGCTTCAAAATTTGATAAATAGCTATATTTAGAATTTGTAGAAAATATTTTACCTACCAAGATTTTTGAAAGTTGTAGCACTACAGTTCACTTGTACTCGACAACTAGACAGATAGATTTATCATAAAGGGAATTTGTTCAAGTAATTTGGCAAACTTAATCCTAATTCCAAATATCAAATATCATCTAAGTCAAAACAATTTTGAGGTAGAATACTCACAGACAAACATACAACAATGCTAAAATTGTGTGAGTAGTTTTGGATCTAAAGAAAGATCTAAAACGCAGATATTTCACAAATTACTATTTTGAATATTTTGTCAATTACAATATATCCTTCTTCGCATACGAGAAAAGGAAGAGAATTACAACTTATTCTTGTACGTATGCTCAAAAGGTACTTCGAGTCTTCACTCATCAAAAATTGTGCATTGGCATTTATTTGATCAACAAAAATGCTTTATCGTGAGCCACCATGGAGAAACTTTTGATAAGTTAGTTTGATACGATTAAAATCACTATTATCATTAAATTGGTATTCGTTACTTTTAATTTATAAGGGCGCAAGACACCGCCAATGTGAGTCAAAGCGAGTCATCTCACCAAGCGAATGAATGACAAAAAAAAAATTGTCGCCAATGTAAACAAAATCATGAAATGTAACTACGTGATATTTGACGTAATTTTGCATTTTCGGTGACTTTTTGACAATTTTTCACTTTTTTTCGACTAACGATTACTTGGCGTTTTTTTCGTTGCGCCCGTATAACTGAAAATTACTTGATATTCTAATAACATATTCCATAAATGTTGGGATAACTCATTTTTCAATTGAATATAAATTTAAAACAGATTTACTTTGTTATCCTGAAAGCAGATTTAAAATGTTCGAAGGGGGACTTTGTTGCTTTCAATAATAGATTTACACAACTGAGTGATAACATCATCCTAAAGTCGTCAATAGTGCAACGAAGGAGGGGTGTGTCACTATGTACAATAGATCTATAGTTGACCATTAGCAGGGCTGATCGTAGAATGAATTCATTTTTGAATTTCGAATTTAGATAAAAAGAAAAAAATGTGTGAACGACAAGATAGGAAACATCAATGTAATCTTTCATAATTTAATCTTTCAGCGCACAGTATAATCTTAGTTTAGTTCAATTATATTAACAATCCGTTTTAAAGCAACACAAGTGTTTTTTGGGGATGAACCTAGTAATTTTGAGCTGGATCCATCTTAGAACGTTACTAATCGTGAAGTAACACTCTGATTTCCCAAAATACTAAAGTTACTAATGCTTCATTGGACCACTTTACAAATATAAAGTTGAAAGAATAAATATTCTAATATTTATTCCTTCATTAGAGTGTGAGCTACAATATAATTTGTAACAATAGAATATCATTTTACATAAATATCACTGCTTTCAACGTTTTTAATAAATTTCAGGTATGCATAAAGCTTATCTATATAAATAAAAATGTCTCTCATTCGTTACCGTATCGCTCATCCGATTCCGATAAAACTTTTACTGCTTATTAATTTCACTTACTGGATAATATAGAGCATATTGAAATGATCTAATATGTAAAAAATATTTTCGGATCCATTTACCATGGATTAACATTAAATAACTAGTCAAGGAGACAACAGATTCAGTAAGGATGCTAAATTCAAGTTAAATGTTAATACTTCGTCGCTATTGTACGTAAATGCAACGTAAGTCTTTCTCTGAGATAATAGTTTTATGAAAGAGTGTGCTAGAAAGTTTTAGGGGAACCAATCCTATAAGTTTGAAATTTTAACTAAGCATTTATAAAATTTTAGTGTTTTTTGCGGTAACTTCCGAATATATTAGATTGTAAATAATTTTGCACCTTCTTAATTTTCAAAAAATTGCCTTTTTAGATATATTAAAGACTTTATGGTATAAATATATTTTCTGTATTTAATCAGTTTTCAAAAAAATATTTTAATCACATTTTTAATTATTTATTACACATTATTTTTACAAATTATCACATTTTTAATTATTTATTACACATTATTTTTACAAATTATCACATTTTTAATTATTTATTACATATTATTTCAACACATTTAAAATTGAACTTGAGAATAATGAGCGAATATCAAACAAATCACGAGATACAATAAATGGTTTCCTTCATTATCATTCAGAAAGAACACCAAGCTTTATGATTATAAAAGAACACAAAAATCTAACACATAAAAATGAATATTTGTTTGTAAAATTGAATAAGTATTATTTATGCTTCTCCTTTATGTATCCTTCAATTTCAATAAATGTATTCATTGCTGACAAGAAAAAAAATATCATTCTTCCCATCATTCTTAATTAAACAAGATAACTATTTCAAATTTCAAACGATGTTTCCAAGATTATTTCTTCTCCGGTAGCTAAGCGCCCGGTACCAGTTAGTTATAAATAAAATAATTACTTTTTTGTATAAAATGAATTTAACTAAATAAAGGTATCAATAATATACCTCTTTCATTATAGTCACGTGTGTAATGAATCAAAAATTTTATGCAAATGAAAAATCTGATATATAACTCCAAGAAAAAAAGATTTTTTTTTTAATTTTCTCTATTTCCAACCCATTAAAAAACTACTTTTAACAGCACAGAAAGTGAAAAAATGAACACATTTTTAGATGAAACTGATCACGTGCATATGTTTGATTAAAAGTATTTCAAAATTAAATATTGCATGTAGTAATTATCAGATTTGAATTACATTTATATTCTTTTATAAAAAAAATCAGTATTTACCCATTTGCACAATTTTTTATCATAGTTCTTTCAAACTATTTCTCATTTTGCAATTCAGAATTTATACCATGTATTTAAATGTTTTGATAGTATATTTTGACTTTCTTTTCAAATTCCAGAGGTCACGAAGTATTCTACAAAAATTCAAAGATCAAAAACTATTCTACATAAATTTCAAAGGTCACAAAATACTCTACAGAAATTTCAAACAAAAACTGTTATGCATGAATGAAAAAGTAAAGTAAGAAAAATGTTTGAATTCTGCTTAAAGTAAGCTACTATTGAAGCGATATCCCGGAAAATATTCAGGAAATAAGGAAAAAGACAATGATCGAACTTCGAAATGTGTTTGAGAATGCCATAATTCACTGTTTAGATAACATCTTACAATATTCTTTTTTTTAAGAAAAAAAATGCGTCAACACATTCCAGTAGGATAGAAGGACTTTTACAGCAACTGTTTATTTTTTTTAAATATTTTTCAACCGAAATTCTTAAAAACTGAAGTTTTACTACACTAAGCGATTTCGATAACATATCTGAAACTTTTTTTAAAGCTTGAAAGAAAAAAAAAATTATTTTGATT
This sequence comes from Argiope trifasciata, assembly GCA_026543055.1. Classification (NCBI taxonomy): domain Eukaryota; kingdom Metazoa; phylum Arthropoda; class Arachnida; order Araneae; family Araneidae; genus Argiope; species Argiope trifasciata. The sequence continues at coordinate 65,249 of JAPMOQ010000978.1, read as the reverse complement.
TTTTTCAAACCATTTTAGGATTTTTTTTTTATATCGAGGTATCTTAATAACCGTTGAGTTGGTAAGGCAAAAGATAAAAAAAATGCAGAAATTGTATCCCATGTTCTTTCCCTGCAAGTTTATGAGGAGTGAATTTTTGACATGCCAGCAATTTTGAAATCGATAGTCATATAAATGATGCATAATGAAAATAAACAGAAATGTTTTTCATATTTGGTAGCTGAAAGGGATTTTCTTTTCTTTATTTATGAGAGGAAATTAATCCCATTTAATTTTTCAAACTATATGATAATAAATATATAGTGTTTTTTATCAATGGGTTTCTTATTACTTTAAAAATATTAAATATTAACACCTATAACCATCACAAATTTTATCAAAAATATTTTTATCTTGTTTGTTTTTTATTCTTGCATTTTAAATTCAATATTTTTGAATCTGTAGTTGTTTATCATTATTCTCCTTCTTTATAGGAACGGTTCTTCCCTTGTTATAAATTTCTATCAAAGAACTTAAATTATAAAGTTTTGAAATAGTTCCATCAATCGGTATGCATTCATAGCCAAAAATTATTGTCCATGGTTTTATTAATCTAAACCATATTCGATCAATTTTCATGGCTTCACTGCAACAGTTTTTTTGTTTTATTTTTTAAAGCCTGACTTTTCTGGAGTTACAAATTCTCTTGGCTATTGTACAACGTATTCTTGAATTACTACACGATATGATATAACTAAAAATTATTTTTAAAAAACTTAAGTATTTTTTTAAATTATATTAAACATCAACAGCAAATAGTACAAGCACGTGAGCATTTTGTACTATTCGGAAAAGTGCAGCCGGCTATGAAGATCCTATTTTTTTAACCAAAACGCAAGAAGATACGTTCTCTATAGTATCAATGTTATCAAAGTACAGTACATAAAATATGAAAAAATTTGTTTAAAAAATAGTTTTAAAGGAGAAATTTCAGATTTCTTATTTAAAAATGTTTCAAGCATATAATCTTATAAATATTGAAAAAATAGTACATTTTTAAAATTAAAAAAAAAATTGGCATATGTATGATGAAATTAATATTTATTGATAGCAAAAACAGTTTTTGTCATTAAATTTGAAATAAGACTTAATTAGGTTTATCTAAGCAATATAATATTGAAAAAGAAAGTGCTTAACAAGCCTTGGTATCCCTTTACTGAGATAAGAAAACGGCTGGAAATGTTGATACGCCAGAAGAGAGAATTCAAATAACTTTGTATACAGGATTATCAGCGAAAAAATAAAAGCTTAATGTAATAAAAACTTTTTATAATAAAAGTATAACGCCCTAGATTCTAAGTGCCCCTATTCAAAATTAATTGAAATATTGAATAGGTGTCCCTATTCAATATTTCAATCACAATTCTGAATTGAAATGTGATTGAAAGAGATAAGGTAAAGACAGACATTATGTGCCATTCTGCCTCATTCTCTCGAGTATTCATAATCCAAAATTTAGCATAGTAAGAAAACTGGTCAGAATGGGCTTGGCTTGAACGAAACATAAAGTACTCATTTTGCCTTAATATTTTATCATCTTATTTATTCGAGCTATTTTGATGAAATTGTGACTGAATATGGTAGACAGGCATGGAACTCAGAGTAAATGGTGGATTTTCAGAGCATTCTAACAAGGATTCGAGGTGCGTGTTGGACAGAAGCGCACATGGAAGTTTCAAGATTATTTAGTATAAATGTATGATTAAAGAAAAAAAAGGACTTCATAGTCTGCCACCATTGATTAGACAGATATAATATGATCATGGATGGCTCGCTTAACAATGAAATGAACAAAACGGCTGTTGGAGGGTTTTTTTTTCTCCTCCAGAAGAAAGCGAATGCCGAGCACTTTTCCCTGAAATTATTCTAAAATGGTCAACTTACTTTCATATAAAGAGACTAGGTGTGGAATTCAGAGGACGATTTGTTAGAAAAAATATTTATTCTCCCATATTATAGTTGATGTTTGTTATCTAATTATGCTAGATTAATTTTGCTTTGAACCATTGCCCTCGTAACACTCCATTATGAATTTTAATGCTTCGTTTAATTAGTCATAGAACATAAAACATTTTTAATATGATGCTTCTTGTTCAAAAATTGTAAGGCATCTTAGTTATGATTCCTATCCCCGAAAATTGAAAAAAAAAATTCAAAACTATTGGGTTTTTATTATTATTATTTTTTTTAATTTTTAGTCTGAACTGTTTCATTTGTATTAGCTGGAATTTAACAAAGTTAAAAGATTAATCTGCTGATACTTTTGGATAATCCAATTCAAAACATATGAAACTGCAAATTTTCCTTTTAATAACTTTTTTTAAATTTCAAATTACTGCTTCTGTTTAGAAGATATTGGAAAAAAGCTATCTTAAAAATAATCAGATTAAATAGACTGAAATAAACAAAAATACTTTCAAAAAGTAATTTTTAAAATTCCACGTGTACTTGTATGAAATTAAATAAATTTCACAGCAAGAAGTACAAAACCTTTTTTTCATCTTAAATGTTTAAGCTTTGGTATTATCAATCGTTTTTTATTTCTTGTTAAACTCTTCCTTATACCTAATAAAGATATATGAAACTTTAGCTATAATTTACAGTAACTGAAACTACATTCATTAATGACCGAAGCCATGGAGGATTACTGAGAATATGATTGTAAATATAAATGAGTGTAATTGATTTTATTCTATTAGTTTTGTTTTTATGAGTTAAATATATCAAGCATCAGATATAAGATATTCCTACAAATTTTTAAAATTCATTAAATCTTGAGGCAATCATTCAGCAATAAAAAATAAGCAGTGGACCACAACAAATACTGCCAATACTGCTACGTTCAGTGGTGGTGGGGTCGTCTGCTATATAAAAGGAGAAGAAGCAATAAAATCAATTGAAATCCCATTCTCATAATTTTAAACACTAATCATTTTTCCATGATTTTAGAAAAAATGAATGTAAAACTTTCAAAAACTTCAAGTCATTTAAATGAATTAATAAAGTAATAAATTTAAAAAAGATATTGACCTAAGTTATTATCTAAATATGAAATAAAATCAAATTTGAAAATAATAAATTCAATAGTCTCTCCTATATAGATTACATTCATATATATGTATACATCTCTTTATAAGACTTTAATAAAACATACTTTATTAATTCTAATGACAAGCTAAGATTTTTGAAATACAAATTGATTACATGAAATTCTTCTGATTCATTTAATTCTTTTAACTGAGATTTAGAACTTTAAAATGTATAGTTTGTTTTTCAGTTTAAAAATATTAGAAAAAAACATATTCTTATGCAACTTTTTTCTTATCTGAAAGAAATAATATTAATTATATAACAAAAGTAGTAAGAAAAAGACATTAATTAATTTCTAATTTATTTAATGAGTATTTGGAATCGACATAATTAAATGAACTCAAGCACATGGGGAGGTGGATGCAAAATAATATTATACATTTTTTCTTATTTTTAGACGTGAAATAAGTAAAATTATTTAAAAATCTACCACGTATTTAAGATATTAATAATTGCTAAAGTAATAATATTACATATCGTTATTTTAATACAAGCACAGAGAGACAGATAGACAGATATAGATTTTTCAAAAATTATCTTTCAGCTGAGAAAACAAAAAAGGTAGCGAGGAGAAGAAGTTTAGGTCAGAAGTCATGTGTAAATTTAGGTGAGATAAAATCTAGATCCAATTTTCAAAATTATATTTTCCTTCCGAGAATCTATGTTTCACTTGAAATTCTGCCAAAAAAATTTCTCTAAGTTATTTCACTTTTTTCTGATAACTCTTCGCAGCGTGATTTGAGAAAACGGATAACTCCTCACAATTTTTGCCTTCTTCTATGTAAGAATTCTATTGA
>JAPMOQ010000978.1:33519-56838 GCA_026543055.1 Argiope trifasciata | reverse complement strand
CTTATAATGATGTAATAATAATCCTGATGTCTATACTCCTTATAATGGTGTCCTCTAATGATGTCTTGCAATATTAAAATGAAGAATTTTGAAGAAATTTCATTTGATGGTTTATATTTGTTTTCATTTCTGCAAAAAAAGTGTCGCAATTTTCTAAAATTGTTAAAGAATTCATTTTTTTTAATTTAAAATTTTTCTCAATAAAATCGGAATTCTATTAACGCAACAAAATTCGTTTGTTGTATTTTAACGCAATAGTTACCTATTAATTTTTATTGTAAAATGTATGCTTATTTCAATACAGGCACTATTTTATTTCTTGTTTGTGCTGCTGCTTATGGCATTTGCTATTCAAGCCCGCTGAAGAAGACAGCAATTTTAAGCCAAGTCGTGTAATAGCTTCTGAGGGTAAAAACTCCTGAGCACCCTAAGGACAGAAATCTGACTTCTAGTTTATATAAAGATGGTACTTCCACACTTACTTCAACACTTTTTTTCAAGGAGGGGGGGGGGGACTCTTTCACCCAGCTCACAGATAGAGCCCAGGATAAAGTATAAACCTACACAAACCAAGACTTGAACCTGGATCACCCAGATCAAGAGGAAGACACTCTACTTCATTGTCCAAATGGTGATGTTTTTTATTTGTTCTGTTGATAAGTATCGGTCATATTCATTTAAAAAAATTATTTCAATTAATATTTTTGGAAGCACAAAAATGCTCTGATTCTTTCCACAAAATTCATGATGTAATTATAGCTAAATAATTACCCTCGTACCAATAAATATTACTTTTCAGAATGAAATTCTAAATGCATAGTAATGGAAAAATGAACGAAATTAAATGTTCTCTTTTTAACCTGGGGTACCTGAAACTTTCAAAAGAGAAAATAAATATTCTTTAATTTGTGTGAGAAGGGAAAATAATAACATATGTTTTAAAAAATAGTGAATGCTTTAAATCGTCTTCATAAACGGTGACTACTAACGTGCGCATCATTTGAAAAATATTTGCTCATTATTTTTATCAAATTTAATTAGTTATTTGATGAATTATTCAATAATAAGTTTTTAATTTTATATTGATTCTTACAAAATTACAAATCTTGTGATTAAGACTTTTATTGTAAGTTTCTTATCGTAACTTTTATAATAATTAGTTGTTTCGTTTTCTAGGAGAAAATAAGTTGAACTTAATTTAAAATGCCTTAAATTAAAATCTATGTTCATCCATAAATTATATTTTAAATTTTGAAAGATACAGAATATAATTTGATATTTACTAATTACTCTTTTCAAAAATAAGCGAATAATAAATAAAGTAATTATGTCATCAAGAAGAAAAATTCTCATTCCATTGAGATAACCGAGTATTTATGAAAACCGAAATATTTTATAAAACGATGACTATAATCAAGTTCATAATCAGTTTCTAAAAGCAGTTTTTACTATAAAGAGAATGTGATACTAAAGCATATTGCAAATATATACATATAATAAAAATATAAATGAAAATATGCAAATTTACCGAGTTTATCCTTTTCTCACTAAACAGCCATCAGCGAAATATTACTTATGAGATGATAAAAAAATGGTTTTATTCAAATGATTGAATAATTTTAATGATTCTAATTTCATTTTCCAAATAATTCATTCGAAAAATTGAATCAATATTATATATTCTTCTTTTAAATAGAAGATTACATTATAAATCATATACAAGAACATTTAAAATAAATATTTTTAAATCGAAACTGAATTCATCATTCGTAATAAATACCAGTAACATTTTTAAGGAAGAAAATTGTAATTTAATCGATGATTGTCTAGTTTATGGGCAAACTATTTTTAATAATAAATTACATTGCCTTTGAATAATCCATCCTTTTAATAAATCCATCAATTATTCAGCTGATATGATATTTTAAGCAATAGAGTTTCAATTATTAAATCCATTCTGCAAATGACAGCCCCAATAGCCTTTAAAACAGAATTAGTTTAATTAATAATAAAATTTTTATTATTTATTAAAATATTTTATTATTTATTTAATACTAAAATATTGCTAGATGCTAAAAATGATATGCATAATAATGTTACAAATTAAATTTAAGGTTTCCCATTTAAGTATTTATTGGATAAGTTGTTGATGTAGGATGAAAAATTTCTTAATTTCAAATTTATTTCCTTATTATTCTTCCTTTATCTGCTGTAGTTCCTACAATTCCTTTAGTTCTTTCGAAAAATTCTTTCCTAGCAGTTATTTCACTGATTTTCCTAATAAAATAATATTTCCAATAAGATATGAATCAATATTAGCATTCCAAAAAAGGTTCTGGTTAACACTTTAACATCATTTTTTTTTCTTTTTGATAAAGTAACTACAAATTTGCTCACTCTTGTTCCTTGAATACAAAAACAAATTTTATTTTTAGGATCAACTAAAATTTTGAAGTAGCAATGAAACTGAAAAAAAGAAAACTTAATTGTAATAATTTGTAAGACCTATCGAAGAGAAAAAAGAAACAATTATATTAATTACTTATATAAAATTAAAACTAAATCTATTAATTACTTCCTGCAAATGTTAACCTTCTCATTAGTTTCATTCCATAGTATGAGTAATTTTTGATAATAGATACCACAGAGTAACCAAAATGACAACAAAAAAATTAAACACAGCATTTCCTCAATAGCAAAACAAATCAAATTTCAAATAAATTTTCTCTCACATTTTCAAAACTGAAAATTAATTACGTAGAAGCAAAAATCATTTATGAGTAATAAACACCCATATTTAAACATAATTTTCATCAATTACTGTGTTATTGAAAAATATCTAGAACAGTTGGGAATTCTTTGAGATACATATCACACACCACGCCCAGAAAATCGATTACTTTAATGCAATGAGCCCCAGCCCACGTATCTACTGTATTAATTCCAATGTATACCACAACTAAATGTATTTCTGTTATAGCTAGATCTCAAAATGAATAAACATATTCAGTGAAATATGAAATAGCTACTCTTTTCTTAAAATAGTAAATATAACCTCAGAAAATATATTTTCTACCAGCTGGAAATATTTTAATACGGTTGTTCTTTATTATATGTAACATATGAAATATGTTAACGGAATAAGCTTGTATCGACCAGACTTTATGAAAATTTCGAAATTCTTTCTACTTCTTTTCTGCAAAGTCAATTTATATATTCCTCCAACGTTTAGTTTAGTAATGCGTTTATATTTGGGTTTATTAAAGTGTTTCTGAGTCTGTATATTTTTCGTCAAACTGATAATATAAATTGTGACTGTTTGTGTCATGCAGATGTTTTTGATATACAGGGTGATCAAGAAATAGCAGCAGGTGTTCCGAGCCCTGTATCGTGTTATGAACTGGACGAAATCTATTAAAATTTGGTCTCCATACATCTTAATGTATGCGGTTTTGATTTATCAAGAAAAAGTTTTTAGTTCCAAAAAATAGGAGAAATTCTGGCTAATAATGTATGAAAAAGAATACATAAATTCCAATGAAAACACTAAATAGTAACACAGTAAATAAACTAATAAAATTTGTTTCAAGGAGACCACCAATTTTATGTTTCAATAATTGCATGCGATGCACGAGATTTCCAATGGTGACTCGCAGCATATCGGCATTTATTTATTTGACATGTAACGTTATTTGATCTTTAAAGGAAGGACCACCAGGAATATGTCCTTGACACAAAACACCTTTCAAGTAAACCAGAACTGCCTCACAACCAGAAATTGTCAAGATTCAGATCATTGTCATCAGTTTATAGATGTTTTCTTATACGGATAAAATTTCAAAATCTTATTTTTACCTGGTTTTATTGTATTAGGGTGTCCCATAAGTATCTTTCCTATTTCTAACATGAAATAAATACACAATATTTACTGTTTAATCTATTATTTATTTTGTTGTATAAGAAGCCATTTGCTCTATTACCTTCTTCCGTCTTTTAGGAAGTTTCAATATTCATTCTATACAAAATTGTTGAGTTTTGCACTAGATAAAATCCTCGTGGTTTGCTTTAATTTCGCTTATGGATTTAAAGTGCTTATCGAGAAGAGAATTTTTTAAGGACAGAAAGAAGTAATGGAGATGAAGTAAGATCTGGAGGGTATGCATGAGGCGATAAAACGTCCCAATAAAACTTTAAGAGTTTCTATCTTACGACTAATACAACATATGGTCTTGCGTTGTCATGTTAATAAACAACGCTTCGTCGCTTCATTAATTCTGGAAGTTTTCTTGCTATTTCAACTTTTAATTGATCCAATCGGTGACAATATTTCGTAGAATTTATTGTTTCACCTTGAGGAAGACGCTAGCAGAAAAGTACGTCTTTCTAATCAGACGAAATGGATAAAAGAAATTTTTTGGGGTATAGTCTCTGCTTTAAGATAGTTGAATACCTATTATCCCTCACAAGTGCGTTTTCTATGCTCTAGACGACTAATATGCAAGTCTGCATGTTTGCCCAAATAAAGCCAGATAAGACCATTCTTAGCGCGATGAAAAAGAAACCTTTGGGAAACCCCAATAGTTATGGTAGAGAGTTTACTGAAAAAGGATATCCAATAATGTTATGTCTATATAGGCAGATACATACCTCGAGAAGATTTAAGAGATGCAGCATACTTATTTATTTCATCAAATTTCCTTTCATAATTCTAAACACTTTTATTATAAATTTAGTTAAAATCACTGAATACAGATAATATCATTTTAAATTAAAACCAGCAAATGATTAAATTAAAAATAATTTTTTTAATTAAAATTGTTGCGTTATTTAATCAATTTCTTGCATACTGTTTCTGGTTATATACATAAGTAGTATGAGTATGATCTTTAAGAAATGTCATTTAATCCTATATCTATCAAAAGAGAAAGAACTTGTTTTTCCATTTATGACATACGCGTTCCGATCTATCCAGTAACCACAAACTGGCTACTCCGACCAGCCGGAAGACACACTGAAAACTCTGACTGACTGTCTACAGCTAAATTAACACCGGTAGGAACTGTGGTTAAATCCTAAGGGCCATCACCGACCACGGTGCAACCCTTCCCTAAAGCCATGTTCCGATGGTCTGTGAGCTAATGTATTTGGTCATAAATCTGATAACTAATCCATTATTGCATCAACTTTGCCTATGGTCGATGGTCCAGAGCTTCCCAAAAATTATGGATAAATTGAACAGACGTTAAAAAACCTCGGAAAACCACAAAATGGAAGAAAGAAGGCAAAATGCATACATCAGTCTGAAAGCACGCCCATGTCGTCGGAACACGGCTTAATAAAGTACATCTCGACATCGATGGAGAGAGTCAAATTACCTATATTTTTGTGTTCCATCCAGAGTGAATAGTTCTGGAATCACCATACCGGGAGTCTTTCGTCCTCGATTAGAAGGTGTTTCCTGTGGAACCATCTCTCCAGCAGAATAAAGGAAATTATAAGCTGAAGGCAATATAAAAAATAAAGTAAGTATTATAGCTATTATTCAATAGAGCATCAAGTATCAGTTAATTATATATTAAGAATCAGATTTGTGTGCGAAATTATCCCACGTGGTTGACAGTAGCATCAAACCAGGCCCATGAGAGCGAATGCCTTAAAACAACGTAACACTGTCTCGGATCTCGTGAGTAGCTGGCCTTTATTGAAACCGATGCAAGCCAAAATGTGGGCAGGAGCAGCTTGAGTCGCATTGTATTTTGGACACAAGGGATAAAGTTTGTGGCCCGTCACATAATGTTGTACACGAGTGTGTCCACTTCGAAATCTAGTGAGAGTTGTCTGATCGCGCCTATTGCCAACTCCAACTAAAATAGCTCCAGAGCGACTTCAGGGCGCATACCATTCATGCATGTGGGCCCTCCTCCAAGAATAACATATATCTTGCCGGACCCGGGTGGCGATTTCTGAAAAAGTAAGGTAGTCACCAGTATCCTTATTACTGCCCTCTCACCCCAACAGCAATTCACATGCATTCACATGTGATGGAGCCCACTAAAGGTGATCTTAACATTGACAATAAAGGGATTCAAAAACTGAACTATGTTCCTAGTTGGGTGGTCTCCATGCCTCTACCATTCAGATAAACATGCGCGACTGACGATGCAGTACGTTCATTTTTTTCTAATCAACGAGTTACGATAAAAGGGCTTAAAATGTAGCTTCAAGATGTCAAAGACCTAGAGGCATCAAAGACTGAAATCTGACTTTGCCTCATGCCTGCATTGCATTTAGTGAACATAATGGAATGGCCTTCACGGCTGGGGTGACAATACCAAGGGAATACTCTACCGACGAACTTCACCCATTCTGCCCCGGAACACTCCCCCGTCATAATGAGGCAGCATTGTAGGACTGTAGGGTAGAAGAATCAGATTTTCATAGGTTTAACAAATAGTTAAACAGAGTTTCGGAAAGTATGACAACATGCTGAACAATTAGGTTTGGAACAAAGATATCCATTGACAATTTTTTTTAATGTTTAGTACAAAAAATAATAAAATTTTCTTTCTGCGATGATTTACTACACAATTTAAATATACTCAACCTCAACCCTCACATAACACAAGTTGATGCGAGTTTTCTAGCGACGTTCTAGGAATATAACAAAATGAGCAGGTTTGAATGGCAACAATTCAATTTTTCACTTAATAGGAGTCAAGAATTGGAAATTGAATTTTTTTAAATGTTTTCATGTATCCTCATCAGTAGAAGTTCAAAAGTGTTATCTGTTTGTAGACGGCTAATTTACTCTTCTCGTCTAAAATTTTTCGCATTTCCAAAATCCAGTGTGATGATGCCCCGTTTCACTATAAAATGATATTGGATTCATATCCTTTACTTAAGGAAATGTGAAAATTTAAGTACTTAAAGGTAATTGTTAAAACTGAAAAGAAAAAAAAAAGGTTCAGTTATTCAAACATGCAGTAAACCGTACCACACGTGCACTTAATAAATTATCTATTGCACAGCATGAAAATTCTCAAATTCCTATATTCGAGTTTTCTGTTGTTAAACAATACTTGATATATGAATAGCTGCCTCATCTGAAAATAGAACACACGGTACAAAATTTCTATCACCATTTTTTTGTAATATTTCTCTTGCAAATATTCTAGTTTTGGGATTTGTATTTCAATAAAAAGAAACTTTAATCTTTTGTTTATGGAATATAAACCACTATAAGTGAAAAATCGTAGTTTAATTCATTTTTGAAAGCGTAGCGATACATATTGGACATTCCGTATATTAAAGATCAAATGCCGGTAAATTTATTAGTTAATTATGTGTAACACAGGAAGCACTAGATTACAAAAAGCTACAGTAATTTTTATTAGAAAATGAATTGAAAATTTAAAACATTATCTCAAACAGTTTTCAATATATTACAAAAAAACCATTTCATATTACTTGAAACTTCAAATAATAATTTTTTTAGTAACACGAATGATATTCTCTTACTATTTGAATCTGAATATTAAGTCTAGTTAAGTCTTAGTATTTATTTCAAATTAAATACTCAGTAGCTACAAAAAAATAGTACAAATATACAAACTTAACTAGAAAATGTTTCCAAAACTCTCAGAATTCCCAGCGCATGCTAGCATACTGATATTTCCTCAATGTTCTGAGAAATTCTAGAGAAAACTTTGAGGAAAAGTATTGAATTATTCAACAACTATGATTATTTATTAAGAATGATTTATGACTTAAAGAGTCAAATATGGTTACAGAGTGCAGCATATATATATTTTAGATTCAAACTACAAGTTTTATTTAAAATAATCCCTGAAAATGTACTATCGGAAAAGAATTTCTGGTAGAGCACTTTTATGATAGTATTTATACAGATGTTTTATTGAAGTATGTACTTAAAAATAAGACTTTTATATAAATAAGTAACTGTTTTCTCAGTAAGCCTCAAATCTATAATTGTAAGCAAAAAACAATGACACAAATGTAGAATCTAAAATTGATCACAAAATCACAGAAGTAATTTGAATTTAAAGAAATCATATTACTTGTTTTGATAATTATTTAATAAAAAGAAACTGAAATAAAAAATTTCTTTGTTTACCTAAATAGGAATTGAACTTTAATTTATTTTTATATCACTTGTGTGTGTTTATTTAAATCATGAAAAATGCATATAAAAAAAGAGAAATAGACGAAATATGAAATATTTGATATCGCATACATTTGACAACAATAATATAAAAGAAGAAAGAAAGAATATTTTGAGAGTCAAGGAATGATAAAGATAATATGAAATATGAATAAAACACTAAAGCATGATTTATTTTATAACAGAAGATGCAAAGACTGTTGTGGCAATTATTAATAATGTATTATATATTTCTAAAGAAAAAAACAAGAATGCCATATTGATGAAATCTCAGATAAATCAGAAGTATTATTCAAAATGAAATATTTAAAATTATTATAATTGGAATAAATGTTTTACTACCCTTTTGGCACTTCTTGTCTCAAATATAAATTGATGAAATCTCACTGATATCAAAGTTTTTCTGTTTTAAGGTCCTTCCGAATGACTAGAGAAATTTGAAAAAGATATTTCAAAGTGAATGGAATAGAATACATCAATCTGAGTAAATCCAAAAATCCCTAAATTAAAACAGTGAATGAAATAAAAAGCCAAAATTAGTTTGTTTACATTAGTTGTTAGCATTGATGTTTGAATAATGAAAAATCTGTGATAGGTAATATGTCATCCTTTTTTGTGGGTGAATTTTTGTTTTCCGAATTTTTTGAACCGTATTTCCGGATTTTCAACATGGGATATTGATCTATTTTATAGATAATGAAACTATATCATAAATTTTGTAGTAAAGGAATATCCGTTGTTAATTATAATTCCAGGGAATTCTCTTTTTAATGTAACAATAACATTTCATTTAACATGTAAAAAAGTTGATTAAATATCGACATTAATATTAATGATTGTTTTTAAATACAATTAAGTTTAGAAAAATATCGGAAATATATGATTGATATTGTTTAACAATTTAACAGAACAACTAAAAATTAAACATATTTAAAATAATTTAAATATTAGATTAGTTTTCATGACAATTTCATCAATTATCGGTTTCAGATCTAGGATATTAATATTCACCAGCGGGTAACCGAGCTCCGCTCGGAGAAAACAGGTATCGAAGCTAACTCGAAGATTTAAATTTTCAATTGTGATTTATCAAAACAATACATTCCATAAGAAAATTTGTGAAACCATTGGTGAAAAGATAACCGGTTAAAGTGCACCATTGTAAACTATTCTAAACAAAGTTAGAGTTTGGAAAGGGAACTATTCTATACAAAGGTAAAGTAAAGGTAAAGATTGAAGTGTGTTGAAGTTCAATATTTTTGACAAATTTATTTAGAAAAACCAAACATATATACATACATAAGAAACATATTATAAACCTATAACAGCATAAACATAAAACTTTATTAGTTCGCCATATTGGCTATAGATGGCAGCACGTTACCGCTTGAAAATTTAAGTAGCCATTATGGCGAACTAATAAAGTTTGAAAATATCCTATCTGTAACTCCAAACTGCTCGACCGTAGCGCTTCAAAACCGGCGCCAATCGATTCCTCGTGGCCAAAAACCCCAGACCCCTAAGTTTACCAGAGTTTATTAATTCTGGGGCGATTTTCGACTTGGCAACCATTCCTCGTATTATAGTATTAGATATGCTTGATATTAATATTTCTAAAATTAAGATAATTATTGGGATGTATATCATTTACTAAGCTCATCATCAGACTTGTTGGCGCATATGGCAAATTGTGCCAAAAATTTTCCATTGATAAATTCATAAATTAATATTGCTGTCCATACTTTTCAATTGGTGTTTCATTTTACTTCCTTCTGTTTATTTAATTCTTAAAACAATTATAATTCTTCCTACCACCTTATATAATAAAATGGAAATATTACGATAGTTAGATAAAATAACAAGCATTCATCGAGAAGTCACTTCATAGCAACCATTTTAATGCCTTTCGATTGCTATTTGTTTATTTGCAAAAGAGATAGATTTGATATTATATTTGAAATATATTTTACATTTTTTTTTTCTTTTAAACATTCAACTTCTATTGATTTTATAAATCTTTTCAAAGATAATACAGGATGACCCACAAGGTATGCAGCCTCCAGTGTTTATATATATTTGGATAAAACACATCAATACGAGTATTTTTATATATAACATATTGGACTCCCAAATATAGTGTCACAGTGAACTTACACAAAGAACTGTAATTGAGAATCCGACAATTTGCATTCCAAATTATAATGCATACGACGATTGCACAACATGGAAGCTTCCTAGATTATTATATTCACAACATAAACCACAATCAAAAATATGCGAAAGATAAGCAATTATTTTTGCCGGATGGTTCTAGGTCACACCCATTTAGAGAAACTTAAATATTTTAGCGAAATATTTTCACCATAAGTTGATCGTTATTCTATTACAAAAACAGACAATGTTATGAAGTGGCCACCTTCTTCCCCAGAACTCAACCCTTGCACATAGTTTCATGGGGGCGCATGAAAGACACAGTGTATCTCAAATAGGCTCAAAATTGGACACCTTAAGAGCAGCAACTGAAATCCACGTTAAGGGATTTCGAACACAGTTTCATGGAAAACAATTCCGTATTTCGATTCTAGACTTCGATATATCATTTGTTCGAACGGTCGATATTTCGAAGAGGAATTGAATTGAAAGTGTTTTAATAAACATTTAATTGCCTTTTTTACATTTCTTTAAGTTTTAATAACACAGTTTTCTCATATTAATTATACTGTTATGCTATATTCGAGGATCCCACTTGTTATACATCAAAATAATTGTCTTGAGGTGTTCTATCCGAATCTGCAAATATTGACGCCTCACACCTAGAGGGATACGTTGACTTTTTGCTATGAAATAAATATTATGAATCATTAAAATTTCTGCTTAAATAAATTTGATATATGACAACTTCTCTCGTAATATTTTTCGTTATTTTTTTGAACAACAGAGTATCATCAACGATGGCTCAAAAATTTGCCTAAAACCAAAAATTATTGCTTAGCTGACAAAACGGTCTTTATTTTATATGGAAACTTGGTTTTCAATATTTTTTTCATAAAAATAATGTTTAACATGGCAGTAATAATAATGCACATCTCGTACAGCTTGACGTTGAATAATTGGCACATTTATTAAAACAACGCATAATAGCATATTTTTCACAAGTAAAATTACATCTTTTATCAGTTTTTGCTAAATAAAAAAGTTTTATATGGAAACCGGTGAAATGAGTGATACTTAATTCCCGAGCATAATTGAAGAATATAAAAATATGTATCACATGCAGGGTGATTGTTACAAAATCGTTTCGCTAACTATAAAAAAATTTATTAAAATTCTAAGATGCAGGTAATTTTCAAGATATATTCAATACTTTATAATCTGTTTCCAAATCATTTTGTCATATAGGTGTTCTGAAACTAACTCAAGATTGTAATTTGCTACCATCCATGATGTTAAGTATTGGCAAGACTGTTAAAAAATTTGACAGCAAATAGTTTTGGAATAGTAAAAATAGAACGTTAAACGATAGAAATTGTCTTTTCTTTGTTGAATAATATTTCAAAAATAACCTAATTCTAGCGGCCGTAATTCAGAAATTTGAGAATTGATCCCCAAGATCGTGTGATTTAACACCACTAGTTTTGTTTTTATGGGATTTTTTTAAGTCAAAGATCTATGCCACTAAAACTATAGCATTTTGAAGGATGAAATTAAGCCTTGCATCAACAAAGTGCAGTAAATACTTTTATAAGGCCACACTTATACAAAATAACCAAGGAAAATTTCGACTAAAAGTGCCAACAAAGCTGTGGAATCCATTTGTCCAATATGCCATTTCATATATAGCCCTATCATGTGTACTTTACGGTTCAATAAAAATTACAATTTAAAGAAACAAAACTGTGTTATTTTATTTAATGCAAATCTTGTCTTAACATGCTCATGCATTAACATTAACATGCTCTTAACATGTCTCATGTATCGCTCCATTTTCACTAGCCGTAAACTATTTGCAATTAATTGGTTTCTTAATAGGTTTCTTCCAATACTTAATGCACAAATGGTTGCAAATTTAAATCTTGCATAAATTTTTAAAAACTAATTTTTTTTTAATGTGATGATTTTAAAATTTTGGGTGATTCAAAATTTTTATGGACTATAATATTTCATGAGAGAACACTGTGATGTATATGAAATATGATTTTCAATTAATAAATAGACTGTTTGATTATTTATTAAAATAATGAATTTGATTTAAAGGCTTACGATAATAGATATGCTTAAGCAAGCAATCTTAACCAACTTAACAAGAACTGCGGACTTGCATTAAAGCTTAATACACTCTTTCGTCCCCAACCTAACTTTTTAAAAGCTCAGCCAAGTTTAATATTGGAAGTTGCTGTAATAAAACATCAGAGAATTGCTTATTAGATTTGTTACGCTTGACGAAAAAGTCGAACATTTTTACTTAAAAATAACTGCAAAGTGAGAGACAAAATACGTCTTCGACTCTAAAATCACTTTATCCACTCTTTATTAAATTGAGAGCGAAATATTATTGCATTATATCTTTATGAATTTCCTTTTGAGTTGTGAATGAATCTTCTTCTATCCATGAAGTAAGATTTGTTTTAGATGAAATATTTATGAAATTTCATAAAACCCGTGAGTTAATAAATGCAAAATCCTTCTATAAAATACTTATTTTAATTTTCAACGTGTTATATGTCTAAAAAGGAATTGAAATGCAGAATTTTAAATAAATTGTGTTTTGTATTAGTATATTATGAAGGAAAGGGCATAATGTGTATAGTGAATCTATTCAAAAAGTGGTGTTTCATCTACGCTAAGCAAGAGAGTTAATTTTATTTCTAAATAAAAATAATTAAACTAATAATTTTTTCAAATGCTTTAAAGATATAAAAAATGTGCTAGACTCAGGAAATAGCTGTAATACTGAAAATAACCACACTGGATAATGTTTCTTTCCTAAATAAAGATATTCGAATTGCATTTGAATAACCGGAACGGCTTGACAGCATTACCGGTTATTAAATTCTAAGAACCCTCACTGACCATGGTACAACCCTTATATTGCAAAAGACCCTGTCATTGATGATAGATAACCAAACCGCGCTGTTTCTTTACCCATCAAGATGGCGAGAACCAACCAATAAACCGTAATTTTCTCATGCTCATTTCTGAGATGTACACGTTGGTAGTAATAATGTGAATAAATATGTTTTTGAAATATCGTAGTATATTTTCTATGTATAAAAATTTTCTTTTAATATTTTCAGTGAAATGAAATGTATTGAAATGAAAATCTTAGCAACAGAAGATACAATCTAGGAATTACTCTTAACAATCTAGGAAAGGAGACGTCATAACATAGTTGTAAAAGCAGTACTATTTCCTCAAACGTTTTTTTTAACCTTTTAACTCATTTCTTACTCTATATTAAAAGATTTTTAGCCTATTAAAACCGAAGTTAGTTTCTATTAAAAACCGAATTAATATTATTTACATTGTACCATAATATTTATTGACACGACATTTTACTGATAATGTTTACATAACATAATGAAAAAATAATTTGCCTTTGAAATAATTTAATTTAACAAAAATGATTTATCAAAGAAAGATTTGATTAGAAAATTTCCCTTTATAAGCAGTTATATAGGTATAATTTGCTTCTTTAAAAATAAATTAACTTAAATCCTAAAACAATAGATTTTTATGTTATAGAAAAATATATATTCATTTCTGAAACTTTTTCCATTCAGTACAATTAAGTTTAAAAAATTAAAGTTACTTCATAAAGTGACAAAGAGACAATCCAAAGTCATTTCGCAGCTTTTGTTCAACAAACAAAAAAATGCGTGACACTTTTGACAGGTCGTATGTCATATTGTCACGTCATCTTTCTGGATTCTTTCGATTGTTTTCAGCCCTCCCCCTTTTAAGATCGATCACAGAATTCTCTATTGCTGAGGATATATTCTTTTTTCTCTCTTTTTTGTTTCTCTAGCCTCGCATGCAAACAACAGAAAGCCTTTTGATTTTGTTCCGAATATAGCAAGGCAAAAATATTGGATATTGTAATCCTTTTTTTTTTTTCATTATATTGTATTTACATTGCAAACGAAAGAGAATTTTTTTTCAATTCAACACTTTTTTTATTAAATTTTTTTATCGACTCCTGAGAAACAGGAATATAAAATAAAGGTAGAGATTCATATATTAGATCGACTTAAATATTTAAAAATAGAAATGCCGAATGGAAAGTGAGCGATTGAGAAAGGATAAGTTTAAGTTTCTTGTGGCAGTGAATGTTTGCGCAGACGACTGAATAGCAGAAATTCAGCAGAAAATACTTTCAATTTGCAAACTGACCTCAGCACATTTGGAAGTAAACAAAGAGAAATGTGTTTCATCATCATTTTTGTTTAGTTCTTTATGGATTACACGCATAAAAACTACATCTTTTAATGTCGTATTTAATTCTCATATATTTTAATGAATACTTTTTGTGCTCCTAAAATAAAGCGAACTCTTT
The DNA here is from genome assembly GCA_026543055.1 of Argiope trifasciata. NCBI lineage: Eukaryota > Metazoa > Arthropoda > Arachnida > Araneae > Araneidae > Argiope > Argiope trifasciata. The sequence goes on along the minus strand of JAPMOQ010000978.1, from coordinate 42,103 downwards.
GAACTTTTGTTTTAGCATTTCATACTTATGAAAAAAATTTAGTTTTATTCCTTAAAATTTTGAAAATGAGTGTTATGGAGTATTGTTTATTAGTAAATAAATGGAGATTACTTCTATGACAACATTTGAAGAGCATCTTCCTCTACTTCTTACTTTTTTTCATACGAAATACTGAGAAAGAAAATATTATAATTTTCAATAAATTCGAATTCGAGATTTTGACTTTAGGATTTAAACATTCTCTGATTTCACAACAGAGTCATTATTAGAAAATGTTAACATCTCTTTGATAAAAATAGTTCAAAAAGGTTTAGAGCGTAGACGAAATTAAGTATATCAAATTTTGAGCAAAATCTATAAATTTTAACCATTTATTCATACATAAATTTATTACCAAGCTGTTCGAATATCCGTTAGCACTACAAAATAGCGATAGCTAAATCGATAAAATTTGGTACACAGATATAACAACTTTATTGTTGATAACAACTTTATCGTTGATATTGGGCAAAATGTGACAAAAAGTCTTAGGTCTATTGTTTTGTACTTACAACGCGACAGCTGGGAATGACTAACTAGAACTCGTGTTCAAATGAAACTGTACAATACGACGCTGTGGGTACAAATAAAGGCTTTATTCAAAGTGCGCACCATAAGCCTGAGTACAATGATTTCATTGTTTAATAATCAGAAAGATTCTTCCTTGTTCCCAGAATTCATGGGGCTATGACGAGACCCAGTCCTTGAGTTCGCTTTACGAATCGAAGCGCTTCCCTTTCAGATATTTTCTCAGGAGACTAAACTCATAAAAATTCTCGGGGTAACACATTCGAGTTGTTGGGTAGATGGTCGATCTGCTGCCATTGGAACTTGGCTAGTTCCGCGTGTGTGACCGTGGAGACGTATAGACGTGCGTTATTATGGAACAGAACCACACTCTCCCCGCGAGTAGCAGCGATATTTTGTTCTTCGTGGACCTGCGTCTTCAGAGTGTCTCAGAGTACATACTTGAGTTAATGGTTCTTTTGTTCTAAAGGTATTCAACAAGTAGCGGACCTTGGGTGTCGAACTCGAGGACACTGTGAAGGACTGGATTTCGTCACGTCCCCACAGTGTCGTTTCGTACCTTTTCATCTGGACCCCCCCATTCTTGTATATCATATCTTATCTGATAATATTTTTAATAACTGGCATCCAAAAAAGAGTTCTAATTGTTTTTTGTCAAATCCTATAATGAAGTAAGAATATTACGAGCGGCCGAAATTGAATATTTTTTCTTTAAATTTGTATCCCATTTGCAAACGAGGAACACAAAATTATCCAATTCAATATATACAGTAATAATTTGCATCACTATAAAATAGTAAGAACTCTATCATTGTTCGATAAAAATTAAACATTAAAAAGCCATATATTATCTCAAAGAAATGAGACCCATTACCTACATAAAACAAAAATTCTTATATGAAGCATAATATATGCTACCATCTAAAGATTTATTGCGCTATCATATAATTTAACCTTTTTTTTACATGCAGTTCTACTTCGATAATAAAAATCTGTTCATAACGACTTCGATTTCTTTTGTTCACAGATCCCTAAGAAAATATCCTGGGAAGTTATCGCTGCGTCGTAAAATTCAAAGAGAATTTCTTTATAACGATTAAAATCTTCAGCTTGGGACTGAAACGTTTCATTGGCTTCTTTTTTACGAATACTGTTGGACCAGTAGAAAGATCTTCTGTTCAGGATTTTGGTAGCACTATAAAAATTTTGTTACACTTTTTTTTTCTTTCAGAAATGCGAGTAAAAAGGCTCTTAGATTGATGCTAAAACAAAACTTTGTTGTTGATACAACACTTTAAAATCGATTTCAACAGAATATGGTCCATTGTGTGTTTTCGTTTTTTGGTTGGGAAGATTTTTTAATGAGTTTTTTTAACGCCTGTAAAGGAAATTCAGAGCAGTTAAGGCAGAAATAAATTTTTCTATCAATTTTTGTTTTTCTTTGTTTATTCTTTATTCCTAGTTATTTTTCAAAAGTTTTCTAAAAGTCTTCTTGCACTTGAATCTGAATTGAATTTTTTAAATAAATAATGGTCTTAATATGACATATATAACAATTTATTTGACTTGTGAACTATTGATTTGTTTCAATAAACATTTAAGTCAGTAAAAAATTTATTATGATTATTTTATTTGCTTTTTCTGATATTTTTTATAAGGTATTTTTTTCTTTACATTAATGAAAAAAGGAATATAGTTTTATCTAATATCATTCTGTAGTAGGGGTTTAATTTATGAGTCAGTTATGTTTGAGTTCATTGGCATTCTAATTTTATGAATGAAATTATTGTTTTGAATAAAATTTGACATAAAATTTCTCAGCTTTTAGAAGACAGTAACTACTTTAAGTTCTGGGTAAAATATTTTTTCAAGAAGGAACAAGTATATGAGTGACATTTTTAAGTAAAGCATTTGAATAGTTCTAACAATAGTAGGATATTTCTAATATTAAGGAATCAAATAATTAATGATTTAATAACCAGAAAATGATTATCATTGGCAATAACAAAAATGTATAAAGGAATTTCGACTTGAATTCCTCCAAAACCGTAAGCTTGTATTTTTATATATCAGGACTCTTTTTTGGTCATGAATTTCATGCAAAATTTGCTATTTTGAAAAAAATAGCAGAATCCAATATAGAAATTTCAGGATTTATGTAAATTGTATATCATTTAAATGATTTCTAGAATATATCAATCAGCACATTCTATTTTATATAAAAAAAAAATCTAAATTTATGAATTTCGAAAATAAGTGACATTTGAATAAATATAAAAGTTCTTTTATTTAAGAAAACATTTTTTTCTAAACAATGATAATTAATAGTTATTCTCTGAAAGTAAATCAGGTAATTAATTTAGAAGCTATTAATTTGCAGCTAATTATGTTGTCTTTAAAGTTCATTCTTACTTATGCATTCTGATAGAAAAACTATACGATATGCAACAAAAGGGGAAATGTTTCTTTTGCTTATATCTACCTACCCGAACAAAATGTTTCAGTTGCGCTGTCAACCCTAAAATGGCGATTTCAGAGTTTGGGGCGATCATTTGCTTATCCTTTAATGGTGTCCTTTTTCATGGAGGAAAGAAAATTTTAACTATTATTATCCCGATTTCTGTTAAGTAAAGATTTCATTTCTGATCAAAAAAATCAAACGTTTTGCCACCAGAGACGAGTTTAAAGTATCAGTATTTGAATAACATCTAACGTCAAAGATAAAATTTATCATCTCAAAGGGGTATGAAAATTCTTAATATATTATTTAATAACATGTCATTTTAAATAATTTTTAGAAAATATTTCTTATTTTAGGAGGCGGACATTTTTTTCTTTGACAATTTTACTCAGTTATTAGTAATATTACTACCATATAACACCGGTAATTGCAACGTAAACTTTAAAACGAGCTAATGATGAACAAAACTTTAAAATTTCTTCTGAGACTAAAGCACAGATGGTAGACATGTTGGAATATTTATCAGACCAAATTTTGATGCAGTGGTAAATGTGAATCATACTAATAAGTCATGGAAATTTGCTTCCATAGATTCTATTATAAATAATAAATCTTATTGAAAATATCTAAATATCTATATAAATAATGGCTCATACGAGGGATAGTAAAAAAAGGTTTACATGGCAAAGGAAAAAAGATTTATTAAAATTAGATCGAGAATACAACTGGTAATTGAGATATAAATGTGGTGGTCACTTCCCTATATAATTAATCCTATTGACGCATTTATCACACCGCTAGACCAATATCTTTAACCCGTCTTGTTAAAAATCTGGCCCCTGGCTATTGAGCCGGTTCTCGACACCTTTTTACAACACCCTCCGATATGAATCTTGTTTTGGATAAGTGTTTCTTCAATGCTGGGAAAAGGAAATATTAACTGGGAGCCAAATATGGACCGTATGAGGGGAGACTCCAGACCTCCTACCTAAACGCTCCCAGCAATCTCTTTGCTTGCTTCAAAAGAACACCACTTCGTCAAGTGTTTTTTGCTCATTGTTCCACCCGTGCACTTCAGGGATTAGTCTGGAAATGACCGATGGGGACACATTCTAGACCCACAAAAATTGTATCACGGCTCGTACCTCTGAGTGAGACCACTTTTCTGGACGTCTTGTCATTACTGTCGCTATTTCTGTTCTCAGTACTAACACTATCGGCTCGAAAGACCGGTCTAAGACAACTAGCGCTATCTGACTGCACTCTGGGTAACAAAAGTTCCACTGGCAATTTCTTCTTTCCAAATACCGCAGCTTGTAAACTTTTTTGGGATCAACCCTCGTATAACTGGTGTTACTGAAATGTAAACTTCTGCTTCTTTTACAAAAACTCAAATGGTTCTCAGAATTTTCAGTGTCCGCATCTTCACTTTCCTTTTACCTTTAATATTTAAATAATGCCATTTTATATTCTTAAAGAAAATATTTAATTTCGTGATCCATAATATTTATCAGTAAAATCAACAGATATATTTTGATAGTTTTTGAGAACATTCAATGAATCATTCTTTTTCAAATGAGCATGATGAGCAATGGATAATTGCAATACTATTCCCAGTCGATGTTGTGATTGTAAGAACTTAGCCTTGATATTTGAAGTTTTACATGAGAACAAATCCTCAAACACATCAACTCTTTAATATGAGTAATAATGAGCTAAGAAGCAATCTTTATATAACAAACTTTTTACGAATTTCACACAAAAAATTTAAAAGTTAATTTAACATTTTTAAAAATTAATTTTAACGTTTTTTTAATATTAACTTTAAGTTATTATTAGCGTTATTATTTTAAAAGTTATAAAATTTACATTATAAACAAACAAAAGTAAATCTATTTAACTTATGAATCAAAATTTGTTTTAAATTTGTTAAATTCATAACATTAAATCAAAAAGCCATAAAATGGTGAAATGTTTCCTTTTGGACATTTAATAAACACAGAATATTTTGCGTATTACAAAGGCAATGTGGTTTAATATGCATACTTTAGGTGTCAAAATTCAACAGTATGGCATCCCCAGGAAAATTTAGCTGACAGACTTCCTTACAAAAAGGAATACAAACATTGGAAAATGTTAGCTATAAATCAAACAAATAATTTGAAAACTTTACGCCTTTGAATGGTTTCAACAATGAATAAAAAGACGATGAATGAAAAGTGGTTTGGAAATTGTGAATGAAATCACAAATTACAACTTTAGTAAAAATGTACCGTAATTCTTTGCTTTGTCGAAATAAAGGAATGAAACAACTACTTTAATTACTTTAATATCGCTTAATAGGACTTACTTTAATATAACTTAATAGGACTATAATAATGGATATGCTATTTTAGAAATTTGGTTACATGATGCAGACATCTAAATTCAGGAATATATTTTCAATGCTATCAATATAATACTTAATATTATTATTATCAATGTATTTTTTAATATTATTAATTATTTAATATTGTCATTACTAATACGTTACTAAGTATCATTGTTCCTCGTAATTTTTCAGAATCATATTGTTTTAGCCAATGTACTTACTTATATTTGATATAATTTATTTAATAACTACTAAATGTCATTTAAAGAATTCGTGGAATGTAAAACCAGATAAAAACATTTTCATCACTTCATTTATTAAATTTTTTCTTCGATTTATGTTAAGTGAAATTTCAATAGTATTAATTAATTATCTTAATTAAATGGATTTTTCCCCTAAATAAATCCGCCCTCCTAGGTTTGCTAAGATGCGATTATATATTACAATGTTACATGGATGCCTTATTATTTTATTAGTGTGGTAGAAAACAATTGCAGTCGTAATATTAATATAATTTTATAAATATTAACGATATTTTAAAATTGCGATATTTTCTTTATGTATTCAATTTTCATGTCAGCTTGAGAGAAATTGAACGTATCATACGTATTAACATAATATTAGACAAAGGCATTTATTTCTTCAGATTTATATTCTTTCAAATAAAGCTAGAACTTTATTCATGAAGAAATCAACAAAGATAAGTTTTAGTTTGAATTATTTCGGAAAAATAAAACTAAAAAAACAAGGCAGACAGTGGCTGAAAAGATATTTTATACCAATAAAATAATTCAAAGAGTTTATTTACTGTTAAACACAACTTTAAATGAAAATAAAAATTTACATTTATTATTTTTTTATACATTTTATAAAAATCAGCTCATAAAAACCATGTAAATATCTGACAAATATATTGGATTTCTATCTAATAGATTTTTCAAAATATTGTTTCAAAACTATAATAGGAAACTGATATACAACCAGTCCGTTTATCATAATCTCAGTTACTGCCTTGAGTTGTTATCTATGCAGCATTTCCAGAGGATTCTCATTTATCATATAGTCATCTATTGAATATTGAAAAAATGATTAAAAATCCATTTACTCCATAAATGTATTTACGAAAGGGTTTTTTTTTTTGACAAAAAGTATATTTGTTTAGAAATAAAAGTAAAGTTTCAAAGCGATTTATCTCATGCTTTTTATTTCATTTCATAATTAGTTAAACGCACAAAAAATATCCTTATTTGATTCAAAAAACAGAATATTAATTAAGAATTATTGTTATTTAACTTTCTATACATAAGACACTAAATTTTATTAAAAGATTGATTAGAAGATGAGAAAATATTCAATTTCTAAGATTAAAATTATAAAAAAGAATTATTTTTCTAAAAATTTATTATCATATTAATATTCTAATGGTTTGTTAATTCAAAATCTCGAATTATAACGCAACGCATAAATTTGTTCTCTGTTACATTAGTTTACCAAAAAGAGAATCGAAGCTAATCATTTAACAAAGTGTAATGGAAAGAAATATAAACAGGGAGTCATTATTGTTGTATGCTAAAAAATCATAAAAAATTGGAAACCATATTGTTATTAATCAGAAGCTTTTTTAAGATATTGATCTCACCCTGTACCACAACGAAAGAAAAGAATTACGTCGGAATCTGGTACACTTCGAATACTTACCCTCAATTAAATGATATTAAGAATCAGGAATTTATTTAACACTAGCCGCCTTTGGCTACCAGCTGGTTCGCCATGAGTAATGCGTTCTAAATTTTTAAATTCAGTCGCATATTCATTAGCCTTGAAGTAATTCCGGGCAATGATTGGCATGAAATTAAAAATGTTTTTTTCCGTGATGCTGCCAAAATATTAAATGTTTTTTTAAAGAAAGCGAAAAAGGAATATATATATATATATATATATTGAATAAATGATTTAGATGTTGCAAAAGATTATAGAAACCTTGGCTTTGCATTTATTTTTTTAGAAACTATCACATTTTATAATGGAAAAAAATTATTGAATTAATGATACAGATATTGCAAACGATTATAGAAATATGCCATTAAGTCGGGATTTCAATGCATATCCTGTCTAAATTCAATCAGGTTTACCATAAAGAAAGAAAGATTTGTTAAATAAATGATTTAGATATTGCAAACGATTATAGAAACCTTTGCATTGCATTTATTTTTTTTAGAAATTATCACATTTTATATTTCTTTTATTTCTCTTAAAATTTCGCTTAAATTTTAATTAATTCAAATTCTAATTAAAAATTCGAAAAAAGGGCTCCGAAGTGCACATTCCCAACCTCCAAGGTATACATGTACCAAATTTGGTAGCTGTGGGTCCAACGGTCTGGCCTATAGAGCGCCAACACACACACACACACACACACACACATTGAGCTTTATTATAAGTATAGATTTAACACCACGCCACACCACCGTTTCTAGAGCTCATGTGGTTCTTTTTTGGTTTGGTATAGATGTAGGTGGATTTAATTTTTAAAAGTACTCAACAATTAATGGGAAAGATACAAACAAATGACAAAATCCAAAAAATACAATTTAACAACAAACGATAAATGCTAGAATGAAGAATATCTTGAGTACAATAATACTGGATGAATGAACATTGTAATATACAGTATGAATGAAATAATAAAGAGTTATAAATATTAATTACTTGCAGGGGAGATGAAAAATAAATTATGAGTAAAGTGCGAGTTGTTTTAAATGGTTTCCTAAGAAAATAATTATATTGAAGAGTGAGCATTAGTTGATCTTAAATTTACAAAGAAATTCGAAGCTCTGTTATAACTGTTTCTATTGTGATATCTGTTTGGAAAGTTCCTCTCTACGATCGTGGACGAGGTAAAGCTTTAATAAGGGTTATTTCTAACATTAAGTTTAAAATTAATTAAAATCACCTAATAAAATAATTGAATCAAGTCTGACGTCTTTATTGCAAATCTCTTGCTAATAAATGCGATGAAGGAGTTATTTTGATAACATATTTAGGAAAGAAGGTATTAAGGCGTAAATTCAACTTACCGTGATATTCTAAATAATTGGAATTGAAGAAAACAAAGATTAATAAAATTATTTAAAAATAAGCGATAGCAACCGAAATGAATAGAGAGTGTTTTAATTTATACCCTT
>JAPMOQ010000978.1:0-33419 GCA_026543055.1 Argiope trifasciata | reverse complement strand
ATATATATATATATATATATATATATATATATATATATTCAATATGATTAATCGATATAAAATTTATGGTAGTTGAAGTAGGTTGTGAACAAGAAAGTAAATTTTAGATACAGAATAAAATCAGCAAAGAAGATGGGCAATGTAACCAAATTCTTAAACATTTCTAAAAATGACTATAGGATTTGTAATTTAATTTTATTTATGTACCTATATTGCATGACACACTCTATAAGTGCAAGATATTTAGAGAACACTTACCCCATTCACTAGGAGAAGTTTTAACTTAACATCTTTGAACAGCAATAGGTTCAAGATAATTCTATTTGTCTTCTAGATGAGAGTCCAATTGCCTCATATAAAATCTCTGAGATACGAGGTTTGTTACTGTCCTGTAGCAGGAACAAAATTCTGTGCAAAACACCGAATTCACCGTTGAGGTGTGAATAAATGAATAACAGAAAGCTGAAGTCTGAAGTTCACCAATAACAAAGATGACGCGAGACTAAATTACGCTCGTTAAAGAGAGGACAGTAAGCACAACCTCTCTCGTTGACTGCTGAGGGTTGACATCAGGAATCTATTGAATAGATCTAGTCATCATTTAAAAGACATAGCTGAAGGTTTGTAATTTCCGATGAAGAAATTTACCTTATCAAATATGACCATCTTATTTTTTATAGTAGCAATATAAATTTGATATAAAAAACAATAAAATTCAATTTTTATAAAAATTGAAAGCCATCTTTAAAAACTCAGCCATAAAAACTCAGCCATCAGCAACAAACATTTAAAGATATTTTAAGAAGGATTTTATCAGAATTCATAACATTGAGTTACGTGGAATCTAACAAGGTATATTTTTTATCAAAATATATTAAAATAATGTGTTTCACAATGATTTACATAAAACAAAAAATTGAAAAACTTCATTCTCCGTGCATTCAATGATCCCTAGATTAATGACTGTTGTCTTAAATTTATGAAGGCACTGACTCTTGGTGTATAGTACTATTTGTTTCCACACTATATATGGTCATGCATTATTAATCTGAAATCTATAAAATATGATTAAACAAGAATGGCGTCAAGGATTCGAGTCTCGGTTCCGGCAAGGTTGTTCTTCCTTTGTTCTATCTGTGACATGTGTGACCCCACCCCTCGTAAAAAGGGGTTATGGAAGCGAATGTGAGGCGTTAGTAGCTAAATCGTACTCTTGATCCTAGTTGGCGTTACTAAAACAAGAGACGTTCTCTCTCAGCTTAAAATCGCTGACTTCGAACAACTTACTTGTCTTTGACAAATACCTTTAAAAAAACAAAGAACAATATGATATCTATGAAATATATTAAAGAACAGTAACTCTATTAAATGCATACAAAGATAGACAAAACTTTGCATCAAATGTGAATCATTTTAAAAATTATATTTACTAAACTGGAGTTTTTCGAACTCAAATGTTAGTAACTAAAAAATGAAATAAAAAAATGATGGAAGATTATATCTACCAACCATATTATTCAAAACTATGCCTTTAAATAATTTAAATTAAATAAAAAGAATGAATGAATGAATGAAAAGAAGCATTATAAGTTTTTTTTCTTCTGAGATAGAATCTAGATTGCTAAATCAACAAAATATTTTTGTCTTAACATCACTTTTAGACCACTTTATTTTGATCTTCCACATAAAAATTGCAGCAAAATTCTTTATCGTCTGCCCAAATTCTCAATCCCAAGAACTCTCTGCCGACAATATTCGTAAAAATCAAGCCAATAAAATATTTCAACCCCAAATGTAGGATTTTAATCCAAATGAAGGGATTCTCCTCGAATTTTATGGCCTATCGAAAACTTCCGGAGGTAGTTTCTTTGATATTTAGGAAAGTAAAAGAAAAATTAAAGTCGTTATGGTTGAAGTTTTATTACCCAAAAAAAATCAGTTACGTGGAAAATAAAGTGTTAAAAATATAGCAGAATTATATATTTTCTATTGTCGTTGTATATCGTTTGAACAGTAATTTTCAGCTTTTATTTTTGTGTTGTACCACAAAACACTTCAAGTTGCTATAGGAATTTTATTGGTTATGCTGTAATGAAAAAAACTATAGTCATATTGCTATTTTATATGAAAGAAAATTTTGGTACATATACCTTGTAAGAAAGGCGCAGGATTCTTAATTAAAGGTGAGATAAATTCTTTAAATTTCTTGCTGAATAACTGAATATAGATTTGAATATGCATTTTTTTCCTGTAAAATCGAGTTCAATAAAAAACATTCAATGTTCTATGAAATAAGTTCTGCATTCGCACTCTATATTATGAAATACAACAGGACATAATGTTTTGAACATAAGATTTCTTCAACTTTAATACGGTTTTCGAGATATCTTTCAAAATTAAACGCATTTTTCAAAATAATTTGATTGTATTAGCTATTTTATTAGTTATTTTGAAATATTTAAATTAATTCTTGATCACGAATTTTGAACCGGATTTTTTTGAAATTAATGCACCGTTAAGAAGAAATAAATAATTATTATATTTTTTTCTACTTAACCATAAAGTGATGTCAATAAATAAATAAATGTATATTATATTATAAGATTTATTAAAATATATTTCCAAAATTATTTTTAAAATTCTTTGATGGTAAGAAGCTACTGTATTGATTAATTAAAGGTTTATATGAACAGGTGTTTAGCTTTTAGAAGTCCAATAAAACGACACCGTGAAAGATGATACAAATTAAAAATCAATTCATAAAGAAACATTACAGTCCATTTCAAATTATAAGTGCAATATATGAAGAAACAAACTTCACTCTAATGTAAATAGAATATATGCATAAATAAAAAGAAATGAAAACAAAAATCTTTTATAAACCAACATTTAAGAAATTAGTAGAATTATTTGTTTATCTATGGTTGTAAAGTTATGTAAAGTGAGTCTTTTATGCAAGACTGACATTCTAATTTACTGTGGATTTTAATTTCTATATAAACAAGCATTCCGATTATAAAATATTATTAAATAAAAGTTATCAATTTCTATAAAAAATTATTGGTCACCACAACCCAAACAAAATGTAAATAAAAAAAGCAATAATCACTTTTTCCAATGCCTACTATTAGTACACACTCTCCCTACATATATTTATTTGCATATCTTGTTAAAATTTTCAATTGTTAATAAAATACTTTTTATTCATCTCCTCAAGTTCAAATGCATTTTTTAAACTTGTAATGGATAACACTTGATGTTGATACAGTTTTTTCAAATATTAGCTCATTCATAAATAATTAATTTTTAATACTATGAATTTAAAATACCTTAACTCAATCGTTAAGATGCAAGGATATCAGTATTTTTCACGTGAAGGTGAAGAATGCGAGTTTGGTTCTTGCTAAAATCAATCGTTTTTTGATATTTAATAGTTTTTTTTTTATATAATTATTTCATAAAAAGTGACTAAAACATTTTTTTTCTTTGTTGATCTGAGTAAGAATTAGATTTGAATTTTTTTTTTCTTATGTTACTTGTTTATTCAAATATTTAACAAAATATTACATAATACTACTTTTAAGTGACAGCGGGATCAGAGAACTTAATTTGGTTACAGTTAGTTTCTCCAACCCAAATTATTCTTTTACTAAATATCAATATTTCCTTATAGGTCATTCTTGTCTTATATGAGGTTGATTTTTCAATCGTTTACCCCATTCTCATAGAAAAAGGGTTATTTATCAATAACTATCTTGTTGACCTTATGTTTAAAATGTTTCACAAAACCATTTAAGCCTTTTATACTTCAATTTATTGAAAAAGAGATTTTAATTTACAGAGAAAACTAATGATTTTATATTTATGTTAAATTGTGGGTTACTGACATTTACATTTATTTTCCCCTTTTTACTCAGATATTAATTTAAATATTAAGATCAGTATACGTTATTTATTACTATTCAACGTCAATTTCCCTAAATGACACTCGTTTTCATTTGTTGAAAAACTGGGTATGCTTGAACAGAACAAGGTTTATTCTTTTGATTTGCTCAGAAACTTCTGAAATTCTGCTTGTTCCAAATTCGTAAAGGCTTGCGTAGTACTATTATAAATTGACAAAAAGACTTTTGTAGGGTAGAGTATTCTGTATCCGAAGAATTTCTATAAAAATCATAGAGACATTTGAAAGTTTTTGCAATCTTAAAAAATAGGACTTAGAATAAAAAATATAGAGTTTATATATTCCCCAAATCAATGATTGATTATTTGATTTTCACCTTCCCATTTTTTTCAAATGTCGTTCGCCGTGAAACTGGTAGGATTTGCAATATTTCTGTGGAAAAACTAATATATTTAGAAAGTGGAGAAATTTGATGATTTCATAATTCGTTAACAGACTGCAATGCAGTTAGATAACCTAATGTCGTTGAAATTCAATAGTTTTTGAATAGTTACAACTAAATAGTTGCGCTTTCTTATAATAATTTTTTTATCAATATTGAAAATACTTACTGCTTAATTCCTTTACCTTTAGGATTTAAAAAAATCATAGAATATTTCAAGCTATATAATAAGGTGATTTCTTCTTTTTCAGTTTTATCGTATATGTACTAATACTTTTATAATGTATGCATTCATATCTAAATGCATTAATGTGTTAAATTTTGCTTTATTGACTTATTTAATAGCATGTTATGGGGATTTTATACATTACAATTTAGATGTATATAGATAGACATATCCAATAATAAACTGATGCTATAACTGTACACAAATTTCATCATTAGTTTTTTAATATAATTTATTTTAAATGTTCGGTTGCACTCAAATAATAAATGAAATCCCATATTTGACCATTAGATAAAAACATAATAGTGAAACAAAATCATAAAAGAGATTAGAAAAGTTTAATAGCTGACTTTCATTGTTAACTTCTCTACAGAATCAGAAGGTACACCTGCGTCAAATCAATTATTCCATAATTCTAAGAACAAATATTTGGCATCTGTCTGGGCAGGGTTTATGGAACTGGTTTCTAAACGATATATTTCAGACAATATAATAGGTTGAAAGAGGATGATAAATATGTCACACCTGTTTGAATCTTTTTTAATAATAATGTCATCAAAATATAAATCAATTTTATCAATTTACATTTAAATACAACTTTACATATCAAAGTTTACCATCATCCTAATTCTCTTATCTCGACAAACAAATTACTCTTACCGTTCTCGTAGCAAATTCTTGCTATAATTTAAGAATACATTAATTGAAATGAATAATAGCTAAATAAGTAATGTAATAATAAGGACATTATAAAAACTTAAAATTAAATATTTATGTTGGCTAGAAAGAAAAATTAAAAATAATATCTGCAGGCTACATGAAATGATATTTATAGCACTGAAGTAGTGAGGATTTATGTTATTTTCTAACATTTATTGGGAATGTTTATTGTGATAAAGAATGAAGGAGAAAAATTATGTTAAAAATGGTGGGTTTACTATGCTATTTCTTTTTTCAAATTCTACAACACTATACTTATGGGTAATATTTCATCTTATTATACAGGATGTGGCAAAAAAACCCAAAGTTATTACAAGATAGAATAAAAGCTAATTAATTTCTTTTTCAATCGTGTTCATTTTTTTGTCTGCCACTTAAATTACAAAATATTTTATAGTGTACCTTTTAGTTTACTTTTTTGCATTTTTAAAATCTCAAATAAAAAAACTCTGCCATTTTAGAGCAAGGAAAACAACAGTCTGAGATCATTCGTTTACTTAAATTATCTCAGCAAACGATGTCTGTGGCAATATGTCGTTTCGAAGAATTTGACATTGATGATGCCTACCAGGAAGTGAACAAAAATGGATGGTAGGTACTTTTATTAGCAGTGAGGGAGGCCATCAAAGTACGAGTTCCATCAAATCCGAGAGTTTCTCTGAGAAATGTTGCTAGTGAAATGGGAATAAGTTAATAATCAGTGTGAAGAAAGGCAAAACCAGAGCTTGGACTAAAGCCTTACAAATTTCTAAAAGTTCAATTTCTTACCGACGTCCTGACATAAGAGTAGCGGGTCTTATGTAGAAATCCTTTAATACAGCATTTATTACTTAATAAATATTGCTGTACCTCTTAATGAAGCAATTAGATTCTTTTTATAAAACATTGAAAAAGAGCTTTCAAGCAATTATTATAAATTATTCAGTATCTTATACAAGAATAAGGATGAAAGAATCATATTATAATAGAAACTAAGCTTATTTTTATCAGGATCATATCTTATCATCTAACACCATTACAGTTGGGATTCTATTTTAAACTTTTTATTTAGCTACATAAATGCCCAGTTTGAAAGAATCACTAGACTATTATGGAATGGGCCTCATAATTTTGAAACGACGTGGATGACAGATGAGCTGGAAACTCATCATCAAAATCTCGCACCATAACAGAGGGAGGAAGTTTGGACTCGACAGATATACCATGCCTAGACCCGCTTACACGACGGTTCTTCGGTGGAATTGAGTCTAGAACGTGAAACCCTCCGAAACCGAAGCCGAGACTTTACCCCCAGGTCACCTATGCCCTATTCTATTTTCAAGCGATTTATTCATTTTCCATCCATAATCATTTTCAATTACTAAATTCCTGCCCTATACATCTGATTTTTATATCATCACCTTGATCTCTTTATTTTAATGCTCTCCAATGAAAATCACCAAATTATGCTTCTCTTCAAACCTAATTCTCTAAAAAAAGGAGATATTAATACTTGGGTTGATTCTCGGTTTCTATATAACATCTAATTCTACATTTGGATTTTTACAAAAGTAATCATCGTCTTTAATCCGTGTTTACATTACACCCATTGAGTGAAAAGGAAAGATACCATAAATATATAAAAATACCTCATAAGGATTTAATAACAGTTACTTCATATATATCATGCCTGACTAAATAAAATTATTGAATATGTGTAGTGGAAATATTTAAAAAATATATAACGGTAGCAGTTCTAGGCTTTATAATTTTATTTTAATGCTGTTGAGACCCTTCTGTATCAAAATTACATGTGGACAAAATATTCATCAAGTAAATATCAAAATGCTTAATTTCCCATTCTGATGGGAAAAAAATTTAGAAATTTTATTTTTCCGAGTAAAGATACTTTAATCTTCTTCTTGAGCATATCTAAAAATATCCACAATTTAAAGTACGCCAAGAATATTCAAGATAATATAGGAACATGAAATTCCGAACTATTCAATTTGTCTATTCGAATTAATAATTATAAAACTTAGTTAATATTTTAAGAATAATAACTATAATGGCAAATAAAAATTATAGCTTAAATTCAAAAATAAATATCGTTTCCTTTTAATTTCATTATCTATATACTACTCGATGTTCAAGCAAATAATAAACTTGTGGAGCATTAACCTGTAATCATCCTTTAGAAATCAAAACTCTGCATATTAATACATTATCTTTATAAAATTTTTGCTCAAAATTCAGGATCAACTGATGATCGAAAAGACATAAAAGTAGATAATTTATTTTTTTTATAATGTTAGTTATCTTTTTAAAAAGTTTTAATTTAAAAATTATATTACAAATTCCCAATGTACAAAATAATTGAAACGATTTATCACCATATAGTACATTATAATATATCATACTTTACTCAAATATGTTTCTAATACTTTTCAATAAATTGTACACGTTCTGCAAAAAAAGTAATGTTATGAAACACTTGTTTCTAACAATTAACGTCATTTTTATTAATTAAACGCCATAATTATTAATTATTAAAACTATGTTTTAATAATTAATAATTATGTAATAAATATTAATTATTTTATAATTATTTTTGGTCTTTTATAGAAACAGGGAAAGCTTGGATCGAAAAATAGTAAGAAGTTTTAACGCTATCCAATTTTCAAAACCTGCTCGTAACATATTATCATCTAATCTAATTAAGTTAAAAAAAGGAAGATAAACAATTCGAAGTTTACCTAATACATGAACCAAAAAAAAAGAAAATGACTAAATCACAGTAAAGAATAATACAGTTATTTCACCGCTTTTCTTTAGCAATGTAAACATTTCTTGACAAGCCGTACGTCATATTGCCAAGTCAATACCCCCCCCCGTTCCGTTCGATTGTTTTACCTATTCTTTTTCTCAAATCGATCAAAAACCGTTTGACTGAGATCGATTTGTATTTTTTTTTTTTTATCAATGTCAGATGCAAACAGTGGAATATTTCTGATTTTGTTCTAAATACAACAGACAAAAGTATTGCACAGATTGCAGTGTTTTTTTTTAATCATTTTTGGATTTAAAACTAGATCGATTCATTTTGCATTTGATATTTCTTTAATTCTAAAATAGTTTCTTCGTGCAAAATATCAGAAGCGTGAAATAACAGAATGGGAATTTTGCCAGATTACGTCAACTTAAATGTTGTAAAGCAGGTGGTGGAAAAAAGTAAAGAGACAGGTGGTGGCTGGAAGTTTATGTTTGTCATTCGATTTTTCGGAGATTGAATGTTTGCACAAACGATTGGATTTGCAACTCCCCCAATAGAAAGCAGTTGACGGTTAATAAATTGAAACGTGTTTTAACATCGTTTTCTATACTTAAAATAGACTTCTATTTACTGCCCATTTCACAACGTAATTCGATTGAAAATTGTTAAAGCAATAAATCAAGCGAAGTTTTGAGATAATGTTCCCGTTCATCAAAATGAATATTGATAGAATTTTTTAAAATGTATCAATACATTCTTTTAGCAAATCGTGTGCACAAATGTGACGTATTTTTTGCAGAATCAAACTTTTCTTACTTTAAAAATAGTAAATTTCTTTGTTTCATATGTATATGCTTACTCACCTTCTCAAAGAATAATCACGTTAAAATAATGTCTTTGCTTGCTAAAGTTTTGTATATTTCGGTTATTTTTCATATTTGGAAATGTACCAGGTTATATAAAAGTCAAGATGAGCTTTAAAAATGAGTAAAAAAAAAACATGTGTTTTGTACTAAACGGGTGAAAAAGAAGCCTGGTTTTGTGTGGCAGCGAAACAAAAATAGTTATGTTGGGGACCAACAGCTGGTGTTGCCGGATTTCTGATGTAGGATTATGCAAAGCAACAACCGATATAAAAAGGAGTAACTACATCAGGTAATAGTCAAAGCTTATGTGCATCGAAATGCTGTCCATAGTTGAGAAAGCCCTCTTAATCTGTATTATAAAAATTCGAAAAGTGCCACTGCGGCATTGCGGGCATATCGCTACATGAAGGGTATGCGAGATAGAAAAGGACCAATAACGTCTTCTGTATTGAAAAAAATTTTGAAGTTTGAAGCTACCAGCTCTTTGGCGTCACACCCAAGAAGTTAACGTCCCTAAGTAGCCGCTGCTGTTGCCACGACAATGAAGCAGACGGTGCAATCCATGTCAGCTGTTTCGGCACGTGGGAAGTGCAGTGCTTTTGAAGTTCCGAGGAAAACATGAGTGTCATACGAATGGGCCTGGAAAGCATTGCGAATATCTTTGAAACGGCATCTCTACAACTTGCAATATAACCCAGAACTGAAATCTCCTGACTTCGACTGTCGCCAAGATTTTATGAATTCGGTATTCAATCAAAATGGAAAAGCAGCACGACTCTCTTCACAGTATGCTTTAGCGATGAAGTGCATTTCACATTCTCTGGCACTGTTAGCACCCACAATTGTCGAGTGTGAACCACAGAAACATGAATTTGTTGAGGAATCCTTGAAACAGCCTAAAGTGACATTCTGGTGTGGCTTCATTGCTGGTTTTATAATTAGTCTATTTTTTAAAGAACAGGTTTCACAAACAGGTTTTAGAACAGTTTTTGTCACTGGTCAGCGATATGTAACACTGTTACAGAACAACAGCTGCATGTGCGACAGGAACTCCAAATAGTCACATATGTGCAAGATGGAGCACCACCTCATATTACTCTACCGGTGCAACGCCTGTTACTCTCAGCATTTGGGGAGGATCAAACAATCAGTCGATACTTTAATCACGCATGATCTCCAAGATCTCCCGATCTGACACCCTGTGACTATTGACAGTGAGGATTCTTGAAATCCAAAGTGTAGCGAGATCAACCGGCATCACTAGCAGCACTTAAAGATTTCATCCATCAAAATGTCTGCCATAACTCAAGAAATGCCACTAAATACCATAAACGGTGTGGTGATTCATCTATCAGCTGTACTTCTGAATGATGGACCGCTCATTGAACATTTAACTAATTAGCTGTAATTAAGATGACATAAAAACTGTCAACATTCTTTCATTTATAAATCATCTTTTCGTGAAATAAAAAATTATATCAGTTGGTTGACAACAGAACTATTTTTGTTTCGTTGCGACAAAAAAACTGGCATCTTTTCCATTCATTTAGTGCAAACCTCATCTTTACATCTTCATTCTTTTTTGAATTAGTTATTTTTAAATTTCGTCCTGACTTTTGGATCACCCGGTATTTTACAAACGCATCTATAAAAACGGTCAGATTTATGATTACGGTTATAAATGATTGAAAAATTACGTCTTAATAATTGCAGTAGTTTGGCATTAGACTGGCGCCAAACAAACAATACGGTGCAACAACAAAAAAACATTAATTTAAAATTTTGAAAATAATTAAAAAATAAAAGAATTGTGCCACTATTAGGCAAGCACAGGTTTTATTTATATCTAATGCTATATGCGATATTTTAACGTAGGAAAGCCATGAAAAAAGAAACAAACTTTAAAGGGAAAAAAAGTGAATTTTTCACTTACATTTTTGCTTGTGCTATAAGTCTTGTAATATTTCAATTGAATTTCTGACCATAACATGGCTTTATTATTAATCGCAACATAACATTAATAAACATCTTTGATAATTATATAATTTTAACGATTTTAGATACCATTCAAAAAGAAGAAAAAAAGCCGTAGAGAAAGAAACATTGACGTTGAGCACTAATAATGGCACATATACTAATCCCTCAGATGTATAATATAATCACCATGAATTCATATAACAGAAAAGGCAAGTTTCAAAAAATTATTATGATCGTCATTTACATAAGATTTAGTTTAAATATAGATGTAGTTTTTAATGCGAATCCTATATATTTGTAAACCTTCATTCTCGGCTGTTATTCTATTCAGTTACGGTTTTACTTTTGCATATTCGCAAATCAATATTTTTCAGATTTTCAAGGCAGACACACACACACATTATACACTGAAGTGACAAAAGTCATGGGATAGCAATATGCAAATATACAGATGGCAGTAGTATCGCAGCGAAAAAGTATAAATGCACAGTTCATTTTCCAGAGCTTTCATTTGTGTTCAAGTTATTCATGTGAACAGGTTTTTCGTGATTTATGGCGGCACGACGAGAATTAACAGACTTTGAACGTGAAATGTTAGTTGGAGCCAGACGCATGGGTCATTACATTGCGCATATCGTTACTGAATTCAACATTCCGAGATCCACAGTATCAAGAGTGTGCCGAGAGTATGAAATTTCGGGCATCACATCCCATCATGGACAGCGCAGTGGGCGACCACCTGCACTTAACGACCGAGACCGCCGACGTCTGTGTAGAATGGTCAGTGTTAATAGACACTCAACACTTCGTCAAATAACTGCAGGAATCAATATGGGACGTACGAGGGACGTGTCCGATAGGATTGTGCAGCGAAATTTGTCTTCCTTGGGCTATGACAGCAGAAGACCGACTCGAGAGAATTTACTGACAGCATGACATCGCCTACAGCGACTCTCCTGGGCTCGTGAGCATATCGACTGGTCCCTAGACCAGTGGAAAACCGTGGCGTGGTCAGATGAGTCACGATTTCTGTTGTTACGAGCTGATGGTAGAGTTCGAGTGTGGCGCAGAACCCACGAAGCTATGGACCCAAACTGTCAGCAAAGCACTGTTCAAGCTGGTGGTGGCTGCATAATGGTGTGGGCTGTTTTTACATGACATGGACTCGGTCCTCTGGTGCAACTGAACCGATCATTGACTGGAAGTGGTTATGTTCAGCTGCTTGCAGATCACTTGCAGCCATTCATGGACTTCACGTACTTACACAACGATGGGATTTTTATGGATGACAATGCGCCATGTCACCGGGCCAGAACTGTTCGCGATTGGTTTGAAGAACATTTCGGACAATTCCAGCGCATGATCTGGCCACTTAGATCGCCCGATATGAATCCCATCGAGCATTTATGGGACATCATCGAAAGGTCCGTTCGTGCCCAAACTCCTGCACCATCCACACTTTCACAATTATGGACGTCTATACAGACAGCATTGCTCAATATTCCTGCAGAGAACTTCCAACTACTTGTGAACTCCATGACACGTCGAGTTGTTGCACTTCACCGGGCAAAAGGAGAACTGACGCGATATTAACAGTCATCTCATGACTTTTGTCACTTCAGTGTATATACATACATATAAATAGTAATACTTGCCAACTATATTATTACATTATCACATATTTAATACAGGATATGTATTAAATATTTTATATGTTTTCTCGCAACGGGAGTTAACAGCATGAGAAACTGCACTCCACCATATATTCATGTTTGTTTTGTATGACAAAGAAAATGAGGCGAGGAATAAGCTTGAGTTCAAATGGCCATCACCTACGAGGAAGATATTGCTCACATAAAAGATATATCCCATCATGAAAATAAAGATAACTCGACCTGTAGTCTTAGCATATCACCCAGAAAAGCAAGAACAAGCACCATAGTTCCTCATATTTGAGTAGGTCTTATTGGAAACATAACCATGATGAAAAGCACAAAAAATTCAAACAAGTCACTCAAACAAAAATTTAATTAGTATAAAAGAAGAAAGGAAGAAAAATAAGAATGTAGGAGCATGGAGAAACTGAATCCAGCTTTGTCCTCTTAAGAAAATAAAGCAAACTTCACTTTGCTTTACAATGTTTTACTTTTGTTACATGTTCACTCAAATAATCAAAAGTACATCAGTTCAGGAAAAACAAGAAATGCCTGTTTCTCTCACTTTTCCTTCATAGTCAATGTTCAGTGTAACTATACGATTTCACGATGATTTTGAAAAACAGATAATTCATAACAAACCATAGAAGAAATATCTGCTCTACACACTAGCTTTTATATCAGTAAGCTTTAAATAAAAAAGATTTTCTAAAGTTAAAGGGACAGTGGACTCTATTAGGCCCTTATGGGAATATTCACTTAGGTTTATGAAATATTTTATGTACTTGTATTAAAATATAAATGCGTCAAATTTCTTAAAAAGCATTTTAATCGAAAACATTATTTAAAAAATTTAAAGGTACATAATTTTCAAAAATTTCAAAATATTCTAGGCGTTTAAATTTTTCTCATTTCCCAACGTAAATTTATTTGAAAGAAAATTGCGTATGATTTTGTAATTCCAATCAAAGGCTAATTTCTTAGAAATATTTTTATGCATACTTGCCGTATTTCCCTGGGAATTTTATGTTTTCCTGAACTAAAAGTCAGTTTTAATAATTCATTCTATTTCCTAAAAAATTAAGACACCTGAAACATTTAAAAGATATTTAAATCTGATTACAAAATAATTTTAAGAAAAGCCATTAAGATGTACTCCTTTTCCTCTTAACACCTCAATTTATTTTATTGAAAAAATACTTTTCATAATAATATTTTAGTTTAATATATATATTTATATTAAACTAATGTTGATTATTATGATCTGTACAGGAAGCAAGAGGTCTTGTTTTCAGGAGCATTTCTTTAATAACCACATTTATTCACAGAATAAACACATAAACAAGACATAACAAAGCAAAACATTCATGCGCTTAAATTAACAGTACAATCTCACATCCTATTCTGATTATACTCGCAGTTCACAATGCATTATGGAATGATATATGGATAGCCTATTAGGCATCACCATCTAGTATCCAAAAGATAAGATTTATGTAACTGCTATTTGATGATGAAACTATAAAACTAAAAACTATAAAACTAAAATTACACGTTTACGTCTATTTTTGCTTATTTCGAAGTACTATATCCTCTTAAAATAGCAAATTAATTTTTAAATATATAATGATTTTTCAAAAATATATTTTACTATTTGTAAGCGACCTAATTATCATCAGTTTTGTTGACAAATATTTTAAGCAGCGATCATTTTATTATAGTTATTTAATCTCCTTTTTCGAAAGTAACACGAGCAAAAAGTGAAAGAGATTTCTAAAATCTAGTACCTTATTAAGTTTAAATTTCAGTTACCTTTGAATTGTTTTAAATTCATATATTTCACGATGGTCATCATCATTATTTTTAATAAAATTTAATGAAAATCAGTGAAGAAATTTAGAAATGTATAAAAATTCTTTTGAACGTTAGAAAATTTAGTCGCATATATACAAGAGCATGTACTGTTATATGTTTCCCAGAAAACGCGTATTTGCATATAATCACAAAAATATCAATCCTTGTTGACTTGAAACATGAAAACATTTCCTTAAATTGATTATACATCTTCAACTTTATATATATATATATATATATATAAACTTCTATTCTATAAGACATAGCCTGCAAATTATTAAATCATTTTTTAACGTTTTCACAAATATTAGTTGTGTTAAGATCAACAAAAAGGAAGTTTTTCTGCTTCATTTTTCCTTTTCTTCAATAATGATTATACTCATCAATTTTAATGAATCAAAATATTTATGCTATTGTATTAATAATTTAAAAGTAATAATAATTAATGAAAAATGTTATTTTTAAATAAATTTCAGACATTTAAATTTATGAAACTTTAATACGAAAATATTCACTTTTTTCATTTCTATATATTTTTTTACGTATCGTTAATTAACTTCTAACTTCAATGAACATGAATATGTTATAAAATAAATAAGAAATTAATAAAAAATGCAAAACATTTTTATACTAAGCAAATAATGTTATAAGATACGCTCTCTTAATTATTAATAAATTTATAATTAGATATCCAGGCAATATTTCACAATCAACACATAATTTATAATTTACATACATCATTTGAAAAACTTAATTATCTTTAATATTCAGTATGAGATTATTTAAGTATAATTGTCGAAAATGATAAAAAAAGAATCAAAATAATTAATTCTATATTTCTTAATATAAATTTTTATAATATAATAATGATCAGTTTTTGATCCCAAATAACTTGAAGAGCTTTATTTTTGCCTTAGTACAATATATGAAAACATAAGTTAGTCGTAATAAACGTGGCAAGGCAATTTACAAAATACCTAAACAATTTATAATTATTCTGCAGACTAACTAATTAAAACATCTTGAAAGTGTTATTAATGTAAATCGATATTAATATAAATTCTTGAAAATTTGTATTTACAAAATAAATTTTATATAGCAATAAAATCTTTAAAATGTATCAAATATTTGTATTTAAAATTTAGTGCTATTTACACCAATGATTTAATTCTGATTTTAACATTATTTAATGATATCAAATCAGGTAATAAAAATATTATATGAAACAGAAATTAAATTGCTAAAACTTCTTGGCAGTAAAATCAAGAAAATTTATAAATTGCATTTTTTATGGGTCATTTTTTAAAAGTCTTATCCTACGCTCGAGGCAAATATCATTGATTGTACACTAAAGAAAAATCAATCCCGTATGAAAAGGTTGGTATTTAAAATGTATGCTTTAAAATGTACCTTTGAAATATTAAAAATACATAAAAATCTCCTCAAACAAAATGGGGGAAAACGCTTGGCAAGCTTTTCGCTCTAGAATCTATTCTAAACTGTAGTATCAACAAAAAAGTTTTTGCCTTAACATCCCTCTTAGACCACTTTATTCGGATCTTCTCAATAAAAGACGCAACAAAAAATTTTATCGTCTTCTGAAATATCAATCCTGAGAATCCTCTGCCGGTTGTGTTCGTAAAAATCAAACCAATAAAATATTTCAACTCGGTGTTGAGGATTTTAATCCGAATAAAGGAATTTTCCTCGCATTTTACGATATATCAATAACTACAGAGGGTATTTGCTTCGATATCCAACAGTGTAGAAAAAAATGCGCATCGTTATGGTTCGAATTTTATTATCAAAGAAGGAGCTTCAGTCATGTGGAAAAACCAAAGTTAAAAAAATGCAGCGTCATTATATATCATGAAATGTCGTTATATATTCTTTAAAAAAAATTTCATCTTATTTTTTGGCAATAGATCTCGTCTCTCGAAGCTGATGTAGAGGTTTTTTAATGATTAGAAATGAATAGCAATGGTAATTCTGCGGGCTTATAAGGGAAAAATTATTACATTTTAACTAAATTTGGAAGATCTCAGATTCATCTCTGATAGTAAAACAAATGTTATAACTTAATCCTGAGTTTGGGTGGATTTTTTATTCCATTTTGTTCAATACCAAAATAGAGACCGAATACACTATCTTTGATAAAAGGCATAAAATTTGCATTGGAGACTGTACTTGAAACTTCTTTTTAGTGGAAAATATCTTTTAAAGATAAATATTTTTATATAATTTTATAATATTGAAGTATTTAATACATATACATAATTTCAAAGTACAATGTTATTTCATACTTTAAATGTGAGGAATTTTTAACAAATTATTATGGCACCCCTGAATTACTTTATATTTATAAAAGGAAATCTAAATAGTTGTATTATCTATTAAGCAGATAATTAATAAGAAACTATCATGCCAATTCATACAGTAATAATTGAATGAATATATGCAAGAATTTTAGACATGTGAGAAATGATAATCTAAGAATTTATGAAAAATAACTGCAACTTTTTTCAAATTTCAATATTTAGCACAGCAACGCTTACAAATGTAAGCATGTATTACTCTGAAAAGAACTGACCATATGTGTCAGAGAAAATAATGGAAGAAGATCTTTAATTAGAGGGCAAAAATATAACAGAATATAATTCTAGTACTGAAGTTTTTGTATTCATATTTCTAATAGATGATGTATATTCTACTGTGGTTCAAGTATAATTTGCACCAAATATTCAATAATTTTGTCAGAGTTTTATTTTCTTAAAATTCAATAGAAATGACTTTTTTTCCTAAGCAGAAATATTAATTTTTATGTCATTAGCAATTTTACTACCAAAGATTCATTTCATAAGGACTTTAAACAAGAATAATCAATATTGATCTGATGATTTTAACCTTGATGAATTAACGTTGACTCAAGTAAAACATGATCGCAATTACACAATTTGCTGAAAATTGCTGTTTTATAATTTTAGCTTTTTTTCAGACAGAAGAGAAATCTTCACTCATCTCTTTTTTTATCCTTTGAATAAATTTCATATAAACAAGATCATATTTACAATATTGTCTTCTTATTTCATCATACACATTCTTATTAGATTTCTGATCATACAAATTCTCGTCGTTCTTTTTATCGATTTTTGTCTTACCTTTCAAAATAATCTCAAGAATTTTGATCAAATATTTGAATAATATAGATGCGTTCGTCAATTAGATGAATCCCAGTTGGATAATAAGTCATTTAAAAAACAATGCAATTAAAGATTATTCTTAATTTTTTGGTGGGGTGAGATTTTAAATTTTTCAAGCAACTGTTGGCAGCTATTGATTCCATTACGATTTTTTTTTCACTTTAGAGTGTTGGAAATCTGAAAATTTTCATGATAATTATCCATTTAAGAAACTTCAATAGATAAGAAAATGTGTTGAATTTAAGTCGATGTCGTGCGTTATTTATTCTGTATTCAGCAAAAAGAATAAAAATGAAATGAATAGTTATTTACTGTCAGCGAACAAATTCTAATACTAATTTTAATTTATCTAGCTATTAACAATATAATCTTGCCATTCTATCAAAAATAAACTATTCAGTCAGAACTCTTAGCTCTTCTATGTATTTAATATATTTTTGCAAATATTATGAATCAAGAATTTATAAGACAGCAGTACTTGTTGATGCAATTTATAATGACAACATACTGCATCATTTGAAGTATTAAAATGAGATAATGTAATCACAGCTATTACAGGTATTTTAATGATTCGACGATTTTTCTATTTCCTTTTATAAGCGATTGAACGTAGGTATTATTTTCATAGCAACAGCAGTATATTGCTGTAAAGAATTCATTAAATATATATAACGAACCAGTAATATATGGATGGCAGTAAATTGAAACGCACCAGATGCAATACATTTAAATATAAAAATTACTCTTTACATAATTTAATGCTACAATATAAACAGAAGCATGTTTCAATGTCTCATGAATCATGTCTCAAATAATGATTACAATCTAAACCATCAAATAAATGAATTACATGCTAGGGTTTATTATTTCTTCCTTAAATAAGAGATTAGAAAATATTTAAATGTGACAATAACAGAAATCCGTTATTTAGATTCTCAAAGCCAGTTGCTAATAATAAATTTTAGTTACAAAATTCAAGATAAAAAATTACCAAAACATTATTTAAAAAGTTATCAACAGAACAAACTAAGCTATTGTGCGATTTATAAAATTTAGATTTTGTTTTATTTACTTGATAATTTGAATCAAAGACAGGAGAAGATTTAAATTATCTCTGCAGCAAACGACTGTAAAATCTATCCTCACAGAAAAATCAATTAAATTCTTAAAGATGTGGGGGAAGCAAAATTTCAAGAATAACCGCAAACTTCTTAGTTATTGTGTTTTTAATACGTACTAATGAAATATTTTCTGTCACCCAATTAAGTTAAAAAAAACAAAATAAACAATTCAAAGTTTACCTACCATTTAAGCCAAAAAAGAAAGTGACTAAAAGGCCGAATAGAATAATAAAGTTGCTTTGCTTAACAAAACAAACAAACGCATGATGGGTTTTTTTAATAAGCCATACGTCATATTGTCACGTCATCCTCGCTGCCCCTTTGGATAGGTTTTACGTATTCCTTTTCTTAAATCGATCACAATACGGTTGACCGAGGGCAATGTGTTCTCTCTTTCTCCCCCTTTTTTATAAATGTAAAAAGCTTAACTTATTTTTGATTTTGTTTCAAATACAACAGGCAACAGTCTTGGAAATATAGCAAACTTATTTTATTTTTCTTTCATTTTCGAATTTAAAGCGTGAATGATTTCCTTTGGAATTCGATATTCCTTTAATTCTAAAACTGCTTCTTTATGTAAAATATCGGAAGCGTGAAATAATAGGAAGGGTGTTTTGCCAGATTACACCAGCTCGAATATTTAAGAGCAAGTGGCAGAAAAAGTAAAGGCAGGCGGTCGTAAGTTTATGTTTGTCATCCGATTTTTCGAAAGACTGAATGTTTGCACAAACGATTCGATTTGCGACTACCTCAGCAAAATAACATTTGACGGTAAATAGAGCGAAACGTGTTTTAGTATCGTTTTCGACTTCACTGTATTTGACTGTTTCTAACAATAATTCGATTGAAAAATGTTAAGGTAATTCTTAGAGGATGATCAAATATTTTTTTTTAGATTCAAATTAAGATAACTGTCAAAAACTGGCATGCTTTTCTTAATGCTTATATACAAAAATGATTTGTTTATTTTTTAAATTTCAGTTTAATTTTTTTATTTTGTTTAAGTGAGAACATGATACTGTTTTCGCTTGAGGTTTTTGGAGTCTCTAAATGTGAATGCAACAAATTGTTGAAGCCTCAAAATGTGAAGAAGGCTTCTGGCTATTTATCATTTTTTTTATTTTGGAGGCAGCTACAACTGTATAATTTTTCCATTATCTATCGATTCTAATGTAGTTTTATTTTAGATTTCGGCTTTCACTGTATAGTTTTTGAATTATCTATCGTCTGCTGTTTCTGTGTTTCCCTTGGAAAATTAGAGTTTAGTTTAGTTATATTAAAATCCTGTTTTGACTAAATATGAGGACTATTTTGGGACGGACCTCATAATTTTGAACCGCGCTGAAATGACGTGGACGACATCTGAGCTAGCACCTCCCTCACCAAACTTCCACACCACACCAGCGGGAGGACCAGTGGGTCTTTCCCTTACTCACGCAACGTTTTTTAAAAATAAACGAAACAGGATAAAATATTGTTTGTTCAGCCTATAAACACTGTTGGTTCAGTGAAACTCTCTACTAATGAAAGAAGATTTACTAGAAAATAAGGCAAAAGTCTGTCACATTTAGCGATTTATTGCCAATTAAAGTTACAACTTGATTTCCACATTATACATTCACTGAATTATAACGAATTTCCTTAATTTAATTCATTAAACAGTTTAAACCAGTTTGAAATAATCAAGAGACTATCAGATTACTCACACATCAATATTTAGGAAAATGACAGATTTGTTCATATCGAAATCGGTCAAGCTCCAGAATTTTTTTTGCAGTTAGAAAAATTGAAAATGAAAGCTTAAAAATTATATATAAGAGAGAGAGGGGGGGAGGGGAGAGAGAGAAAGGGATAGAGTGGGAGAACTAGAAACCGATAGAGGTCTCTTGATGAACTTGGATTAATCTAACTTCTGCATCAAACCAATCATTCTATAAGCGCTGACGATATCATTAAAACATTCAATCGATTTTCAACACAAATGAAATAATAAGAAAGCAAAATGAATTGAAAGGAAATACCATCTGGTATTACTCCATTCAACATCAAAAACCAAACACAGCTTCAATTTGCCTCTAAAGAGAAGTTGAATTACTTAGATCATACCAAATGCACATACATTACAATATGTAACTAATTTAATTACTTCTCTTTTAAAACCAATATTAAGGGATAGCTTCTCATTTGAACTTATTCTGTGAAACTGAGGTAGATGATTACAATAACTGCTAACCATTAATAAATATAAAACTACAAAACTTTCTCACATAATCATTTCTCTCCAGTAAATGTTTCAACTCTATTCCCCTATATAAAACTAAGGATTGGGTAAGCTGAAAACTCTGTGCATGGCTTTTTTGAACGCTTGTGAATGGTATTGTGAAATGTAACAATATATTTAACATTTCTACTGAAATTCTTATGTTAATATGTAAAGGTGACTTCTTTCCGACAAGTGGAACCAAAATTTGATACAAAAACTACATGTTATAAGGCCACATACGGAATTTCATTGAATTAAGTGTTTGAGTTGAGGTTATTGAGTTTACATGATGCAAAGTACGGGCAGACAGATGATCAGACCTTTGAAAATACGTGAAAAGAATTAACACACACACCTATTATATAGGTTTATTAATACTGCCGTAAAACGAATTGAAAGATGGATTATGCAACTCGCACTTTAATCATAATTTATTTTTTACCCACCCCCTGCAAGTAACTAATATTTATAACCCTTTATTTTTGCATTCATACTGTACATAACAATGTTCATTCATCCAATTTTATTGTACTCAAGATTTTTTTTTTTGATTCTATCATTTTTAATTTTTGATTAAGCTGTATTTATATGTATTTTGTCATTTATCTGTATCTTTCCCATTAATTGTTGTGTACTTTTTTGAAAATTAAATCCACCTACATCTATACTGAACTTGAAAGGGGCCACATGAGCTCTAGATACGGAGATGTGATTTGGTGTTACGCGTTAATACGATTATACAATGAATTTTATGCCTGGTCACTCGAATCTAAAGCATTCTCTCTTTTGAAATCCCTTTTTGGATATTTTAAACACATCTACAAATTATTGTTATAGGACTTGCTTTATGCTTCACTGTTATGATCATATTTTCCTTTTTGGAAGACTTCTTCTAAAAAAATAGAACTTGAACTCCTCATTCTGTTTGAAACAGCAAAATTAAAATTGTCTCCGATTCTATAAATTCTGTAATACAAACAGAAAAAATCATTTTTTCTGAAGGGGTGTAGGAGAAAATTTATATTTATAGATAATAATTCTTTGTATTGTAACATTATTGTATTAACTTTGTATAATAACATTCTTTGTATTTAAATTATTTAACAAAATCATATTTTTCTGTCATTACGTACACATGTTTTCAATACCTTCCACACAGAAAGAATAACATTATTTTAGCAATATACACCGAAGAGCCATTACATTATGACCACCCTCCATCAATGAGATCGGGCTCGCCCAGGAGCAGAACCACTGCGCGTGCGTGGTTAATATTGGAGTATATAAAGCGGGTATGCAGTGTCTTTCTAAACATAGTGCTATTAGCGACATAATGGGAAAAGTAGCGGATTTATCAGATTTTGATAAAGATCAAATCGTTATGGCTCGGCGACTTGGAACATCAATATTAGAAACGGCGCATTTAGTGGGCTGTTCATGTGCAGTTGGTGTGAGCACATATCAAAGGTGGTGCAGGGATGGTAAAACGGCAAGTCGCCGGCCAAAAGTGCGTCGTCCACGGCGCATCGATTCCAGAGGAGAGTGGAGATTGCTACGCATTGTTCGCCGTGACCGAAGGGCTACAACAGCCGAAATCACCACCAGCTACAACAGTGGTGACTCAGGCAGTGTTTCTCAACACACTGTGCAGCGTACATTGCTGCGTATGGGCCTACGCTGCCGGAGGCCGAAGCATGTCCCTGCACTAATGGAACGTCATCGCCAGATGCATCTGCTATGGACCAAGAAACATCGGAATTGGACACCAGAGAAATGGAAGAAGGTTGCATGGTCCGATGAATCCCGTTTTCTGGCCCATCACCTCGACGGGCGTGTGAGAATACGCCTATTTCTAAATGAATCCCTTGCTCCCGGGTGCACAGTTGTACGGAGACAAGAAGGTGGTGGGTGTATTATGGTGTGGGCAATGTTTTCATGGAGCACATTAGGACCCATAATCCCCACAGAACAATCCTTGACGTCTGGAAGGTACGTGAACATGGTTGCAGACCAGGTTCACCCATTCATGGCAACAGTGTTTCCTGCGGGGGATGGCGTGTACCAACAGGATAATGCACCGTGTCATAAGGGTCGAATCGTCATGGATTGATTCGAGGAACATTCCAGTGACTTTCAAGTCAATTTTTGGCCCCCAAACTCACCTGACATTAATCCAATAGAGAATTTTTGGTCCTACTTGGAAAACCAAATTCGTGCTGCCACGCTACCAGCTCGCAATGTGAGGGAATTGCAGGACCAGTTGGTGAGCGCTTGGTACCAGATAGCTCAGACTACCTATCAGCTCCTTGTGGAATCAATGCCACGGCGGGTGCGAGCAGTTTTGAGGGCTAAAGGTGGTCCTACATGTTATTAGCAGGGTGATCATAATGTAATGGCTCTTCGGTGTATATATATAATGTTTTAGTTACGACATTCATTAAGCAGAATCCGTATGTTCAAATGCAAGTTAAGGTTTTGAAACCATTCGAATTCGTTTGTTATGTAATTATTTTTATAAGATTGGGAAAATCAAGCATGTACAATAGTGCTATTGGAATATTGTACAAAATCGACAAACAGATCGATTAACTAATAAATTTCTATATCAACTCGAAGAAAAGAGACACATTACCTAAGAAAAAAATGATAAAAAATATTATATAAGCCATCTAAACTATACGATCCAAAAGTACACACCACCTACATATTTCTTAAGTCATGTTTGTTTGTTTGTTTTTCTATATAGTCAAACTTTTTACTTCGATAATAAAACTACTACCATAACGATTTTGATTTCCTTTCCAAGTTCCGAGATCTTGAAGAAAATATTTCCGGAAATTATCGATACCTCGTAAAATATGGACAGACTCTCTTTATTACGATTAAAATCCACAACTGGGGCCAGAGACATTTTATTAGCATGATTTTTATGAATATAGTCGGTGGTAAATTTTTCAGACAGACTTTCGGCTCGGTAATAAAAATATTGTTTCATTTCCTTTATATTGTATATACAAACATAAAATTTTAATGATTTAGGGTTGATGTTAAAGCAATACTCTATTTTTTGATACAAACATTTTTAAATTACCTTTTTTATGAGATTATACAATTATACAAGCAATTTTTTTAGGAATTTATATATAAATATAAATTAACAAAATTTATTTGATTCTGAATTAACACTGCAGTCTAATATATAAATGCAATAAATAAGTGCCTCGTTCTTTTGAAGAGAGCATTTGATTTTTTTATGGAATTAGCATGATATACAGAAGAAAGTTTTGACAAGGATTACAATAAACTTCTCGATTTTTGGCGAGAAATTAATCTAACAGGTAATTAAATAATTTACTTTCGAAAAATAAAACTTTTAAACAATATGACCAGTGAAATATTTTGCCATAAATAATCTCTGAGATAACCTTTGAAAACATTGAGACAAGATGGGTTTATTTATTTATTATTTTTTGGTTCGGAAAAGTACTTAATTTATTTAATTAGAGGTCTCTGATGTTGACAGTTATTTTGAAAAAATTCAGTTTTATTTCAAAAGATAACTTATATTTAGAATAGTGATGTTGAAAATAGGGGGCATTAAACCATGATTAGTCAGCATAACTTGAAAAAACATTTCTTTAACTAGCATTTTGGCAAATAAGAATAAAAAACTATCTTAAATTTCATCCGACATCTAAGTCCTTGGAAGGCTTACATCTCTATTTTGAAATAACTAATTTCAAGAAATAACAAAATGAACCAGACAGCAGTCAGACAGAAATTTTGCATCAATAGGAAAACGGATATTAAAGCCATTTTTTAAAGCATTATTTAAATCAAACACTGGTTTGAATTTCTTTTTTTTATTTACTAAATAAGAAGAATTTTGATGAAAAAAATAATATGGGATACTTGTAAAAAATTCTAAGTGCCCAAAAATTCTTGTACTGCCAGATCCATTTTAAATTTTGACAGGCTTCTTCTATACTAACATAAGAAACTGAATAACTAATAGTTCATATTTGTCAATTATATTTTCCTAAATTTATTTTCATAACGTTAATTTTTTAGAAAACAAATAGAACCAAAATATATTTACTTTTACTTTCAAGCTTTATATAGCTTCTGTAAAATCATTATAGTATTTCATTTCTTTCGTAAGGATTATATAAAATAATTTTTAATAATAAAAATATCATTCTTGTTATTTTAACGAATTTTTACATTTTAGACAATGCAAATTTGAAAAAAAAGTTCAAATCTGCATTGTCTAAAATGTATAGAAAAAAATGTTTGGAAATATGAGTTCCTGTATGAATGTGATAAATAAAAATATAGTAAAAATACAGTAACTACATTCATTTTAATACTTTATCATGTTTTTGTGATTAAATGCTATATATAATATACTACAGAAATAATTTTTCGTCATAATCTGGCTTTTCCTCAAATTCTATTGCTATTTCTAGCCATACAGAACTTAAATAACCTAAATGTCATTCATTGGATTCTCTGTGTATGAACACATTAAAAGTTCCATAATGGTTAAACGCATTATCCCCTCATACATCCTACACTATATAATCTGTCATAATATTTTCTTTTCATAAATCGTTTTAATGGTGATGGTACATTAAATAAATAATAAGTAAACTCTAAACTAATTACTAAATTCATTTTATTACACATGTGAAAGTTAATTAACTATTAAAAGATGATTTAAATAACTAAAAAAATCGAAGCATTTCCGAATTGATGCCACAAGAACAAAACTTTGACGGGTGAGGTAAATAGTTTTGGTGTTGAACAAAATATGCGTACTTTAGGAAAATTTATTTTTTTATCCTGGTTAAGGTAATCTTTTTATTATTTATTATCTTATCTTATTCTTCTTATGTCATGTCATGAAATCTTATTCGCAATTGAGAGACATTTCACCGCCGAAAACTGTTTTTTGCTCACGAAGTAAACACACTGGGAAAGATAAACAAATGGCCTATATCGAGTTCATAATTTATTTCTATTATCAGTTTAACCATCCTTGGCTCGCACACAAACATTTATTATGGCGATACGTCCAACTTTGCAAAGTATGTCAATCGCAGTACGTTTCCCACTAATAATATAGAGGCATGTGTTTTAAAAATGATAATTTTATCTTAAATATTATCAATTATATAAAGTGACAAATTATATAAAAAGCTTAGGAAAACATTGCGCTTTTCGATGTATGAAATTAAATGTTAATTTAATTAAAGTGTTCGCCAATAGCAGCTAATTTATGTTTTATAATAGATTTAGCGACCAATTTGTTCACATGGAGTTTTTTTATCATATAATTTCTTAGTTGAATTTAAATATCTGAAACATACTTTTTATAGAATGTATTATTTAAATTTCTATAATTTTTCTAGTCACAGTTGCGATTTTATGCAAACTTTTCTAGTCGTGGAGTTTATACTATTTAGAAACCATCATGAAATATTAAAAAATATCTATAGCTTCCATTTAAAGATAATACAGTCAATCTATATCTTTTTGCAAACAATGAAATCTTCAACATAAATAAAAAGATTGCATGACACCTCAACTGTAAAAATAATTTCATCATTTACATACAAAATATACGCACATAGATCAACTATTTATGTCTATATATAATATCTAACTCTATATATGCACATACAGCAACTATTTATGTCTACATATAATATCTAACTCTAAAAACACAATACTTAGGTCTTACTGTTATTTTCATTTTGTGATTGAAATTTTTAAATAAAATTTCATGAACCAATGGATGCGATCTCTTTAAAACATTCTTGAGTGTCCCCCTCACTTGGTGTAAAATTACAAACTTGAATAAGACCTTAACACAAAGTATGGTATATGACTGAAATTTGGAATTTTTACTTTTCTATCCTAGGATTCTTGGAGTACATTTTAAACCCTGGCATGCGGTTAATACCTGAAAATCCGATTTCTGTTTTAAACTTTTTGTTTCCAACTGACTGAAACTAAAATGTGAGGTTAATCTGTAGTCGTAATCATAAAAATGTGTTCGAAATTTCATATGTTTAAGTTTGTGCATTTTTGAGTTATCACCTTTACATTCCGGCGGAAAAACAGACAGACAGACAGATGGTTAACTCTTTAACTGATTTCATCTCAAATTTGAAAATCTATACTTCAGATATTAACCCTTGAAGAGAGTATTAAATTTGGATGTAGGTGACTAGCTGGTTCCGCTGAGCAAGCAGCGATACATAGTATGCAAGCTTATGGAAGAAAAACCACTATTTTTTTTTATAAAGTTCCTTATTGTAAACACAATATGTTTAAATACAATGTTTAATTGCAAAATTGTTTCCAATACGCCATCTAGTGGTATCTTTCAAAACAGTCTCCAATGTCGAGTTTTGGTTTTCGATGGCAAGTGTCACAAAGTAATTATCACAAACTTGTAGAAGCACGGCATCGGTTCGTGAATAAGTTCCTTAGCCGTTTTCATCCTTTCATAGAAAAATTAAACTGATCTATAATAAGTGGAGATTAAGATATGACGAATACAATAAAGGATTAGTATGTTTCTTTGCTGTGGTGGCTGAAAGCAGACACAAACCGAACAGTAAAAATGCTTCAGTAGCGGAGAGTAGACGTACGACCACAAAGGATTAAGTGTGTGCACTAAATTTTATCGATCTGGCAGTATTTTTTAGTGTTCAGGCTAACTTATGTTTGAACAATTGGATAAATATACTTGAACGAAATGAATTTCATTCAAATTTCATAAATATTAATGAATTTAACCATGAAATCCCTGTACAAAATTTCATCCTTCTTGCTCAAAGTGCTTTTTAGTTATCAGATGGAAAGACAGATGTACATAATTTCCAAATCACTTAGGACAGAGTGTGTTCTGAAATGTTTATGTCTTCAGTATGACTTTTTATGGTAATTATAATACTTTCTTTTATACATTTTGTATACCAGAAAGCAAAATTTCAAGTTACAAAGTAAATGTAATAAAACGTTAAACATTCAAAACGATCAATTTAAAAAAATACTTATATAACAAACACAAGTTTATGCAACTAAGCCTTCCTTTAAAAACCATCAAAATTTAAAATCCTTTTTTCATCGGTCAATGTTATTCCGTAAATTCTTAAAGTTAAACAAAATGAGACTAACAAAAATCATATAAATTCAAAAACTAGATTTACATTTTAGAAACAGCATTAAAATTTATACTGTTTACACTGATTTATGGTAGGTCAACAATTTTAACTACTAAGCTTGGAAGCTTCTGGATATTCTTAGTAAGTTATTTAATTTTCTTATATAGTTAAGAAAAATTTAAGTAGACATGAAAACTTTTATGAAGGAGTTGTGAATAATATAAGAAACATCGAGCTTATCGTTGTATGTAATAAAATCATTTATTTCTTTGAGTGTTTTAAAAATTTCTGACTTAAAATTTCGTAACAAATAATTAGATTATATATTTCGTACACATTATTAAAAATTGTGATTTAAGATATTTAATCACAGTTTACATATCCAAAATTTAACGTTTCTTCCTATGTTTACGGCAAAAAAATAATAACATAGGAATCCAGCTCTGAATGTGAAGGCTTTAAATAGGTATGCTTTATTTTTAATTAAAAGATGCCAATGTTCAACAAATTATTTAAAATTATAAAATAGTAATCCTTGACTTTAATTCCAATTACTTTAATTTCTTATTCGGATTACAGTTATTTAAACATGGATTTAATATGTAAGCTTTTATCTGTGAAACAAAAAAATAGCATTAACATATTTCCAAATATGTTTTATTGATATGTAGGTTCTAATTGATAATTATGTTTACTAATATCTAGGTTATTTCAGGTTCTAACAGTGAAATTGAAAAGCTTATTGTATTTATGTTTGTGTTAGAATATGTAATACTCTTTTCAAAATTTTCCGGGACTGATTTTATAATAAAACAATGATACCGATTGAAAAATTTTAAATGGATTTCTGTCTTCCAAAATAGCTATTTTCGCCACGATATTTTGCCATCTTTCATAAAAATTTTTAAAAGGTTCCAAAACTCTAGGCTCCTTTGGTCCTTCTTTCGGTACCTAAATAACAATTTGCTGCATTCCTTTGGAACTACAAAACAATTGCCTTTAAGCAAATTTTCCATCCGGGAATAAAGACAAATGAAACAAACTTATCTGAAGAAATTGATTATAAAAGTGTTAAGAAACGTGCGTCGTGTTAGCTAGTTTGAAACTAGGAGAAATATATGAAATAATGTAACAGTATCCAAGTCTTTGAAAACAAAAACGCGTCATTGAATTATACGACCGTTTAACACAATAAATTCTACAAATTCAACAAATATTTCCAATTAATCTTGATCTTTCAATGCCCTTGATACCCTATTTGGCCTTTAGAAACATGGATGTCACAAATAAATTCTTTTCTAATGTATTGATATTAACCACAAGCTTTTTTAATCGATTAAATGAATTCTGACAAACGATTTTCTTATCGCATAGAGCTTGATGCGAACTCTGTTCGAAATTAGGAAGTACTATTTTGTATGAAAAATTTTGGGCAAAAAATAAATAAAGAAGCGTAAAATATTCGAACATAATTTATAAAAATATCTCGATATTTTATGTAATTCATTTGATCGAGAGCAAATAATCGTATTTATATTGCTCATAAAAGTCTATAATGGAATTATATTTTATCATTCATTGTTATTGCATTACTCTAATTTTTATCCGCAATTAGATCATTAAGGATCTCTAATACCTGGGTTAAATAAAGACTACCCAACCAACAATTGAAATGGCATCAACAAGCTTAAAAGCTGTTCCACATTTACAATAAAGGTCCCCGATTTTGATGCGATGCGCTATCATTGAGTAGGTGCAGAGAGCATCTATATTATTCGCTAATGCGAATGCAGAAACAACTTTCACATCAAAGTGTAATAGTAATCTCACGCTTTTCGAATTTTGAAGCTCCCAGCTGAATTCCATCAAATAAACAACTTTTCAGCCTGTTCGACAATATATTACAATAATTTGAATTAAACAGAATTATATCTCAATGATTGCAGCACGAAATGAAATAAAAGTTATATTAGTGAATAAAAGCTTATTAAATATATATATATATATATATATATATATATATTGTTAAGCAGTTTTCACGATACATCTTTAAAACATAGCACAAATAAAAGCTTTTAATTTTTATACTATTGTTTTAATGTATGTATTATTAGTATTTTGAAAATCATATATCATCATAACTTTAATTTTTCTTATAAATGCCTCACCAGTCGGTCTATAAGAAATTCAAAAAATATAAAGAGGCGGGTCTTCTACGTTTTAAAATATCTCAAGGTAACAGAACTGGCATTTGATTCTGAACAAATGCCAATTATGTTCATTTATAAACTTTTTTTTGAGTCATTTGGAATAAATTCTCGCATTTGAGTCATTTAGAAATTTCCACTTTATATTAGGACGTTTGATCATTTATGCTTGAATAAGCCTGTTCCAGGCCGATATGTAAGGAGAAATTTTCGGAAGAAAAAGTGTTTGTCTAAGATCCTCAGGTTAAAAAGTTATATCAATGGACTGTAGTTAATATTTAGTCTTCTTAACATGTTGAAAATATTAAACATTTAAACAACCTATCATCTATTAAATATAACTTAAAAGTAACAACGTTATTACCAGAAATTTTATTTATTTCATAATAAAAAAAAATTTCAATCGGCATTACCAGTTTTTTCGTATAAAAGAGTCAACAATGTCCAGCCTTTAATTAAACATAGTACGCAGCTTCAGCAGTTAATTATAGTGAATATAAATAGAACTATTTTTTTATATCTTGTATTGTATATATCTTTGGAAAAAGTTTATGAATATATATTAGCAAAAAATATAGATTGATAATAGATTTGTTGACAAAAATATTGATTGATAAGGGATTTGTTGATAAAAAATATTAATTGATAATGGATTTGTTGATAAAAATATTGATTGATGGATTTGTTGATAAAAATATTGATTGATGATGAATTTGTTGATAAAAATATTGATTGATGATGAATTTGTTGATAAAAATATTGATTGATGATGAATTTGTTGATAAAAATATTGATTGATGATGGATTTGTTGATAAAAATATTGATTGACGATGGATTTGTTGAAAAAATTGATTGATGATGGATTTGTTGACAAAAAAATGTAAATTGATAAATATATTTTATATAGAGAGCATAGTTATAAAATTCCATGCATTCGTATGTCGTTTTTCTGTTTTAGCTATTATTTAATTATATATTTAGATATCAACAATCAAATGAAAGTACAATATAAAAACCATATTATATGTTGCCTTTATAAAAAGAAAGGTTATAGAATGAAAAAAATTAAGAAATGTCCAAACCATCAAAATAATTATATGTTTTGTTTAATTTTAATTGTTTTATATTGTATTAAAAGTAAGAAGAAATATTTTGAAAAAATAACAAAATATGTGTTGTAAATTAGAATGAATTGATTTCTTTTCGAATCAGTTCTCATATTTAAAAAGTTTGACGAATAAAAAAAATACTCCGGAATTACCTACCTTCGGTTGACACATTATATATAGAAAATATATTTATCTTTTTTTTTAGATTTCTTATTCAGCTGGATTTAAAAGCCTACTTCTGATAAAAAGCAGTAGTGTTCCCACACTTCGTTTATGATAAAAAATAATTATCAATTAAAAGGTCCAATTGTCTCAGATCCAATCCGAAAAATCCAATTTTCAGAACATCTTTTTCAACGAATGACTAAAAATTTTTTTTTTTTTTTAATTTAGATTTCAGTATAATTTTACTTTATCATGGAAATTGAACTGAATAATATTGAATTTAGAATGTCATTTTACGAAAAGAAAAATATATATTTACATTACATTTTTCACGAATTCTCAATATCTACAAAGTTTTAATTAGAGAAAATATCTAAGAAAACTAATATAATCCCTCTTTATGTATATAAAATTGTATTGCCTTATATCTTAATTGAAAATCTCAGAGAAATTAATTTCAACAAATATAAAATTGATTGTTTTCGGAAATAAACAATTAGTTCAAAACACATTGTCAGACACAACATTTGATGAAAATAATGCTGTGAAATAAGATTTAACTTAAATTATCTTCTTGTCAAAAGATATTCAGATTGCTATCTTAACGAAATGGTCACATCTGAAAATTTGTTTCCCTTTTAAAAGTGTCACAGTTTGGACAAAGGGAATGCTTTCCCCTTTCTCGAATGTTTCCGCACTCTAGGGATCTAATTAATCCAGCTACCTTAAGACAGGGGATTAAAGCTTTAAGAGGTCTTAGACATCTGTTGCTTATTGCATAGAGAACTTTCGCTTTCAGAGAGGACAATTCTAGTTTTCTCAAAATATATTGAAACTCTTTTAAACTTCAAAACTCTCTATAGAAATCGGTGATTGTTTGTCGATTGTTTCATTAAATACTGAATTAAAATTTACTTGAATTTTTTTGAATAATTTTCTTTTAATATTAGAAAATACGTACATATTTAGTAAACGTAAATAGTAAATGCAAGCATTTTTTAACCATTTTTAGTGATTTTTTTCTGATTATTTATTGACTTTATATTTATTAGAGCAGGTAAATTCTCATGAAAACATTTTTGTTACGTTGTATGAAAAAATTACTTCTAGAAATCAGGTAGGAGATATATAATTTTTGAAACAAAGACAATTAAAATTTTACTATTTATGTAATGTAAATTTATACCATGTTTCGGAGGCAAAAAAATTTTATGTATTCTTTTGCACATTTTTAAGAATACTCTAAATGGATTTGAATTCCTAGTTTCTAAAATATAATCATATTATAAACATTTATAATCCTTAATTTAATTAATATTCTAAATTATTTATTCTGCTTTTCACATTAATTTTTAATGAAACAAATTTTTTCATAGTTTTAACAAAAATGTAATATTTCTTGTAACCATCAAAAAAGTAAAATGCTTCAAATACAAAATTTTAATTGTATTTGAAAAAGTTCAATGTTTTGCATTAACCATCATATCCTGTAGGTTTAACATAAAAAGTCTTGGGTTTTCCAGTTTTTCACAGTATTTCAAACGGTAAATTTATTTGCACCTTTGTCAATCAAAACTGAATGCGTATATTATTTTGAGAAAATTCAAAGAAGAAATAAACTTCCTATTTTCCGCAAAACAAAAGTATGTAAAAATATTATGCAATACTCCTTGCATTCATATTCAAATTTATCAGAAACTGGTCATAAGCATCATAGCATCATTTGCTTCCTCTATTTCATCTGTTCTATATTATATATATATATATATATATATATAT
>JAPMOQ010000975.1:0-27002 GCA_026543055.1 Argiope trifasciata | reverse complement strand
ATTAATTTCTATTTATATAAATTTATGTATTCTTTTAAATTGTAATGCTTGATGTCCTTTGAAAATTGTAAGGGAAGAAATTATATTTTGCATCTTTCGTGTTTTATTTAATATTCATTCAGATTAATGCTTAATATTCAAGATTAATGATTAATTTTTTTTCTTTTAAAATTGATTAAACCCAGAAAATATATTTATGCATAAATTTG
Source organism: Argiope trifasciata (assembly GCA_026543055.1). Taxonomy (NCBI): domain Eukaryota; kingdom Metazoa; phylum Arthropoda; class Arachnida; order Araneae; family Araneidae; genus Argiope; species Argiope trifasciata. Next base: position 26,793 of record JAPMOQ010000975.1, on the reverse strand, counting down.
TTGATATCGTTTAATTTACAAAAATTTCAAAGTTATAATGGTGCAAAAATTTGTGTACTCTAATATTTTCAGAAGACACTTCAAAAAACGCTAAATGTTATTACATTTTTAGTTAAAATTTCAATCCTATGGGGTTGGTTCCTCTAAAATGTTCTTGTATACTCTGTTATACTGTTGTTATCTCAGAGAACGACTTACATAGAATTTACAGACAATAAATGTGAAATATTAACCCCTATCTTTAATTTAGTATCTTTACTGAATCTGTTGCGTCTCCTTGGAGAGTTAATAATCCTTGGTTAATAGATACTGTAAACAGATCCGAAAATATATTTTTATATATTGCATAATTTTAATATGTATAACCATCCCGTAACTGCAAGTAATAAGTCTAAGTTTTATCGCAATCGGTTTTCGGTACGACAGCGCACAGCAGACATACAAACATTCATTTTTATTTAGATAGATAATTTGAGTCCCGGTTTCGATTTCCGGGTTTGGGCATGCCCCTCAGGGGCTCACCTTCTTTAGGTGGGTACGGGCGTCCCCAAATCCGATGTACCCAGGGATCTTCCTTTTTCCCAAGGGATCTACTGCCTTTGGTATACACGAGTGTCACGCCCCCGGGTTACCCTAGCGATCCTTCTAATATTCTTATTTTCCTAATTTCCATTTTTATATGAGTTGTGATATTTCAATTCTATTTATGTTTGAGTTTTGTTTTCGATTTGAGTTTTCGTATTAAACCACGTGTTGGCCGTGCATGGCGACCCGTTAGGGGCAAAATGGAATCCTGGGGTCCTTTCGCGTTTCCTTTGGCCCACGCTGCTTTGTAAGTGGGGCGGCAGGAATGAGCCAGTTCTTGTCAATCGGCTGATGGTGCGTTTTTTTTTGGGGGGGGGATGAGAAACCCCTGCTTGAGGGTTAGGCCTGCAGTCTCTGTAGGTCTATATACCGGTGCTTCCCCAAAGGCAAGTACCGAGGCTGGATACCCAGAGCCGGCAACTATCTTTCCTTGTTGGGCTCCACGATGGGCGGGGGCGTACCGGGATGAACATGAGTTGCAAATTATGGGTTCCCGCAATTTTGGTTCCTGGGAGACACGTGTCCGTCAACCTCTCCTGTAAATGAGTATCATGAGAACGATAAAAAATTTTATAGTTAAAAGAAAAGACGGATCTTTTGATGCCGTATCTGCTATTTTGATTCACAGAGCAATAAAAGGAAATGTTGGCGAAGTTAAATCGTTAAAAAATGTTAAAATGGCAATCTTCTGGTGGAAGTCTCATCCCATGAGCAGGCTATAGCTATAATGAAGTTGAAAAACATTGGCAGCTATGATGTATTTGTTTTTGCACATGCTAGACTTAACCAATAGAAAGGTGTAATATCAGAATCAGAGCTTCAAAATGACATAGAAAAAGATATACTTGAAGATTTGAAGAGACAAGAGGTTACTGAGGTAAGACGGATCAAAATAAAAAGAGATGGAAAAATCACTTGCCAGGTACTCAAACTTGTGAAAGGCTTGCGGCCAGGTAAAAGTCTTGCCATGGTACTCAAACTTGTGCACGATGTTCTGAGACTGGTCATGACAGTCAAACATGCTCAGCTGTACCTTTCTGCATAAACTGCAAAAATGACCATTCAGCGTACTCTAAATTTTGTCCTCGTTGGAAATAGGAAAAAGAAATTCAGACAATCAAAATTAAACAAAACGTCTCTTTTAAAGAAGCTCAAAAAATTGTAATGGAGCGAACTCCCAAATATGGTATCTCTTACTCTACTGCAGTGAAAGTAGTGATGGTTTCAGCATCCACTCAGACACAACAAGAAACTCACGAACAAGACCTTTTCCCCTTAGCCCTTATAACTAAATATGTAATTAGAAGTCCTAAAAGTAAACAGAATAAACTGTAATAAGAAACAAAATCAATCCCTTTGAAAGTAAACGAGGAACTAAGATCATCATCTTCTAACAATTTAAACCCAACTTCGTCATCACGCATACCAACTGCCAAATCTGATAAAAAGGAACTGATAAAGAAACTCCCGAAAATCTCAAAAGAAACAAAAGCTATGAGAAAAGCTAGAATACAATCTCAGTAGAAAAACCTAGATGATAAAATAAAAGACTCAATAAAAAAGCGCCCGATATCAAAGCAAGAGTTTTTAAAATAAACGAAATACGATGGAGATCGTGATGAAAGATACGATATCAAGATTTATCCATCTGAAGAAGATGCAATGTCGACAAGCGGGGAGGAAAATTCAATTACTTAAAGCAAAAACACGGCAAACAATATTCTTTGCTGGAATTGCCTAAGTTCTCCCTCTCATTTTCAAGATTTAAAAAATATTTTAAACAAATACCAGCCCGTTTTCCTTGGTTTACAAGAAACCTTCCTTACACCGGACCATTCAAGTAAAATCAAATATTATAACATAGTCAGAAAGAATTACACACAGGGTTCTAGAGTGTCGAGTGGTGTGGCTCTTGTAATTTCCAAAGCATTCCCGTACCAAGAAATTTCTTTAAATACCACTATCCAAGCAGTGGCAATTCAACTTCATATTGGTTTCTTACTAAGAATTTGTTGTATTTACTTGCCCCCGAACGATAAGACAGCGCAAAATGAACTTAACAATTTAACATCAACTCCCTCAGCCTTTTATTCTAATGGCAGACTTTAATGGACACAACCCAATTTGGGGAAGAACAGATTTAAATTTAAAAAAGACAGCAAGTTGAATCTTTGATGGAAAATCATGATCTCTGTTTATTGAATGATAAAACGTATACATATTTTCATATACCAAGCCGCACATTCCATACTTTAGATCTAGTTTTATACTCACCACCTTTAGCAATTAAGTGAGCTTTTAGTGTTGTAGAGGATCCCTATAATAGTGATCACTTTCCATTTATTCTGTCATATAGGGATGATGATGTCATTTACCTTGAAAAACCAAAAAAAATGTATTTTTGATAAAGCAAACTGGGCTGTTTTTTCACAAATTGCTGTTATCACGCAATATGTGGTAGATAAAGAAAATAGACTATCTTATCCAAATTATAACGGAAAAAATTCTGGCAGCAGTTGATACGGCAATTCCAAAGTCATCTGGGAAGATACCAAAACTTTGGAAACCGATTGGAATAACGATTGCAAAATTGATGAGATGAAACAGGCTAAAGCATGGAATAGGTTTCAGAGTTATCCTACAACGGATAATTTTATCATTTTTAAACAAGCTTAAGCAAATGCTAGATTAATTAGAAGGAGAAGTCAGAAAATACAGAATATAGAATACATAATATAGAATTAACAATACATAATATAGAATACTTAATACATACATAATTACATAGTAATGCATAATTACATAATATAGAATATACAAATATAGAATTAACAAATAGCATTTGTTAATTCTATAAAGGGACGGATTAGCTCCAACTATTATGGGACAAAGTCAACAGAATGTCTGGCTTTTTAAAAAATGGATTTCCTTTGACATTTTGAAATTCCAATAGACAATTTATTACAGACATTAAGGCAATAGCTAATACATTGGGTGGTTCTTTCTCTAAAGTGTCTAGTGCAGCAGCTTATCCCCAGTATTTTATAACTTACAAATTAAACGAAGAGAGAAAATTTCTAGATTTCAATATAAACTCTAAAGAGGAATACAATTCTGACTTTAGAATTAAAAAATTTTAAAAATTAAAATTAAAAAGAGCATTGCAAAAGTCTCCCGCTACTTTACCTGGTACTGACAATATTCATCTCAATATGATCAATAATCTTAATGAGCAGTCTTTAAAAAACATCCTGCGACTATTAAATAGAATCTGGCACCAAAATTGTTTTCCTAATTCGGGGAGAAAAGCAATAGTAATCCCTATCGTCAAACCAGGGAAAGACGTCAAAGATCCAAACAACTACAAGCCCATAGCACTTACTTGTTGTTCGTGCAAAATTTTGGAAAGAATGGTAAATGATCGGTTAATATATATTATAGAAAGAAAGAACTGGTTGTCTCTTTTTCAGAGCGGTTTCCGTAAAGCAGGAGCACTTTGGACAACATTTTACATTTGGAAACTTCAGTTAGAGAGGCTTTTGTAAGCAAGAAACATTTAGTTTCGATCATGTTTGATATGGAAAATTCTTACGATAGAACCTGGAGATATAGTTTATTGAGGGACATATATTGTATGGGCCTCCATGGGAACTTACCATTTTTTATCGAAAACTTTTTAAGGACGAGAAATTTTCAAGTACGATTGGGCAATATTCTATCGGACAGTTTCCATCAGGAAGGCATTCCTCGAGGAAGTGTCCTGAGTGAAATCTTATTTATTATTAAAATCAATAACATTATAAAAAATCTTCCGGTAGGCGTTAAGGGTTCATTATACGTTGACGACTTCCAAATACATTATTCAAGTGAAGACTTGGGTTTCATAAGGAAAAAGCTTCAGGAAGCGATTAATAACATTTGTGAACGGGGGAAAAATAATGGCTTTACCGTCTCTAATAAAAAATCTGCTGCAATTCACTTTTGCGGAAGACGGGGATTGCACCCAGATACAAAACTTATATTAAATAATCAACCAATTCATTTTTTTTTCTGAAATAAAGTTTTTAGGTGTGATATTTGATTCAAAACTTACTTTTAAGCCGCACATTGACTACCTTAGAAGGAAATGCATACTTTCAATGAACATAATTAAAATACTCTCCAAATTATGGTATGGGGCAGAAAGCGGCAACTTGTTTAAGATCTATAAAGCATTGATACGTTCAAACTTGATTCAAAACTGATTATGGATCTGCTGCGAAATATACATTACGACGTCTAGATATATACAATCAGAGTCTTCGACTATCAATGGCTGCGTTTAAAACTTCTCCAGTTATGAGTTTGTATGCTATTTGCAACGAGTTTCCTTTAGAACATCGACGAAACATGTTGGCACTTAATTTGTTTTTAAAAATAAAAAGTGACGCTTCTCACTCATTACATTATAAAGTCATAAATCCTATCAATGGTTCATTATTCGCATTGAGATCATCTTTCATTCCCACTTTTGGTTTCAGGATCGGTCAAATTCTCAGAGACATAGGACTAGCAGACTTCCCAGTCCATAATAAATCAGATGAAATTCCTCCATGGAAAAATACAATTATAAATTTTATTGATATTTTTGAAAAATGGAGTAAGTCGACAACACTAAATTTGGTTTACAGTCCATGTTTAATGCTCACAGAGAACAATTTTGTAATTATGAAGCTGTTTTTACAAATGGATCCAAGGCTGGTAACAATGTGGGTGTGGTAGTAATGATTAGGCATGAGATATTCTCAGAAAGATTACACGGATTTTGCTCCGTTTTTACAACGGAAATTTACGCTATAAAAAGAGCTTTGATAAAGATAGCAGAAAAGAATTATAAAAGTAATATCTTATATATAGACTCCAAAAGCGCAATTAAAGCTCTCAAAAATGTTTCACCTACAAGTCACCCAATAGTGCTGAAATGTGTAGAATATTGTCTTTATTTATCAGAGAAAGGTGTACAGATAATATTTTGTTGGATTCCTGGGCACTCAAGAATTCAGGGAAATGAAAAAGTTTATAAGGATGCAAGAAGTTGTACAGCAATAATCGATTTTTTTTTCCTTTTAAATGATGCTTTGCAAGCTATCAAAAAACAGCTTGCGGAAAAATGGCAAATGATTTGGGACCAACAACATAAAAATAAGCTATACTAAGTTCAACCCTTGTTAAGATCTACAAAAAATAGTAATTTAAGCCGAAGACAATCAATTCTATTAAATCGTCTTAAAATTGGACACACCAGACTAACACACAAACATCTTAATTCAAAACCAGCACCAACATGTTTCTCCTGACATTGTCTTTTAACCACTAAGCATATATTGGTGCAATGCCCTAGTTTTAGTGCATTTAGTCGTAACCATTTTGGTAAGAATAATATTGAATTAAAAGACTTACTGGGACATAATCCCCCCTCAAATCTGTTTTTATTTTTACGTGACATTGGTATTGATAAGCTTTTCTGAGTGTGCTTTCTTAGCTCTTTTAATTTTTTTCCAATCTTTTTCATAGAACTTTTACATACAATTGTATATTAAGATAAGTCATGCGTTTGGCGCACTATGGCCAAATATGGCCTCTGCGCCATTAAACCAAGCCAAATCGGTTTGGGCTTGGTTGTCCCTCATTCTATTTGTGCGGTATGTGAATGTGCCTCCCCCAAAGCCCTAGTAGGCGCTACTGAAAAAAATAAGAGACGATCAATCAGCTTAAATCGCTGACAGATAACTGTCAGCGGGCTTGTAAAGTGACATAAATCACAGCAACAAGAACATGGTAATTTGCTTCTAGATGACTTCTTTAATAAAAGCTATACATTTTTTTAAGAATATAAGAAAACTATGTATAAAAACTGATTAAAAATTATGCAAGTTTAAGATTAAGGTATTCATGTGTGGGTGTTGGCCGTCGACAAGCCCGTTTGTTTCAGAGATACGAAATTTGGCATAAATATACTTAAGAATATGGAAGCGTGTATCTTGGAAATGTTATTTTTAAATTTAAATTTTAATTCATTAAAAATTAACTGAGATTTTGAATATTTTTTCCTATGATAACTTCTACAATTTTAATGAGTAAAAGATGATTCTGTTTGTCATGCATCATTTCAAAATTCAAAAATTTGTCTATTTATGGATATGAATAGCCATGTAATTTTTATTTTCAATTTTGACAATTTTTGATATTACTTTGAAAATTTTTGAACTATAATTTCACTGTTGCAATGCAATTCAAATCTTTTCCATTGCTTTATTTTAATCATTTCAAACATCTAATCTCTTGATTTATTTCCCTTACAGAAAAATGAAACAAATTGTGTGTTCATTATCTATTTAGCTCATATAAAAAATATAGTGCACCTACGATATCGTGAAAGATAAGTTAAAAGATAAACTGCCTTTACAGGTACATTTTTAATGACACTATTATGCCATGGTGTTAGATTTCATTAAAATTTTTGCATGCTTTTCATTTTCAAACGATAAAAGGGCTGCAGTAACCTTGTGGTAAGATATCTTTGCTTTGGGACCGGAGGGATCTAGGTTCAAGACCCGATTCTACCGAAGAAAGCTGGATATATAAGCTGGATCAAATTCACATTAAATCTCTCCATTAATCCAAACACTTGTTAATCCAAGTGCACTTTTAATCTAAATGCCTTCCCATGATAAAGTGAGAAAGTTTAGAGAGGAGATACCAGCTAAGATGTCGTCTTTAACATCTGACCATGTTTCAAAATAAAGAGGTCGGTCCCAGAATAGCTCTAGTGTAGTTTTAAAGTTAACATAAATTAAATTAAATATGAGTGATAAAATTAATTTAATGAATCACTCTCACTGAGTTTGTAATCTGTATTATTTTATAGATAATCAGGCTTAAAGAGACATTCCTTCGAAATTAAAATTACATTTTGTTTTCATTTTTAATTGCCACCTTGTTAGCCTAATGATTATACATAGAGCAATTGAGGATGGTATGAAATTAGAGAGTTTGAATGACACTAGTCATTAATATTTTTTATAAAAATTATTATGCTTCCAACTAGATCTTATTTTTATAAATATTGTTGTTCTTTTATTGATCTTTTTGTTTTTGTTTATTTGAATTTTGTAAATTTCAATTTTTTATTTACCTGAAAAATATCTGAAGTCTTGTTGATTGATTAATTGATTCATTCATTCAGAAATCGTTCATTAATCTAAAAGCAAAATGAACTTGAAGATAAATAATAACTTATAAGATTAAAAAAAGTTTTTCAGTTTCGACAAATATCTGTCTATAAAATCGAATACCGCAAAATTTGTGTACCAAATTTTCTTTCACATGTAAAAATAGCAAAAGGTAAGTAAAATTACATTTTTTTCTATTTTCTGCGCAAATAAATTTTGAAAGAAACTGTTATCGATAAGAAAGTAGGAAATGGTTAGCATAAAAGGAATTTTTCAACTAAAATAAATAACGCAGTATTAAAGCAAAGTCATCTTTCCTCTTTCTTGTAATGCTCTACATATACTTATTGAAAACGCTAAATTTTAAAAAAATGGTTCTGTGGCGGATTAGAAAGAGTCAATCAAATTATTTTATTTTTATGCTATAATGTTATAAATTGAGAATAACAAATTTTCAAGTTTGAACTAAAAAGACAATGATCGATAATTTCCTAATTTTTTCCTAAAATTTCTTCTTTTTATAGTTCGAAATTTTAAAATAAAATGAGAATAATTATTTAAATTTCCAATTTTTACAAAGAAATTCAACGTTTTTTTGGAAATTTTTTTATAAACAAAAAATGTCGGGGAAAACATAAAAAATAAAATGCAAAGAAATAAAAAGTTAAAAAAATATGAAAAAAAGTTTTGTATTCTGGATTTCTTTTATTCATTTGATGCTTTGATGTCTAAAGGCCTTATCACTCGGTGAAATTTCGTCAGCAACTTTTCCGTTTCTACCTACAAAAACCGGTCAAGCAAGTTTCATAATCGACAACTTTTTCTAACCAGCTAGAAAATGTCGTCGGAAATATTGTTCACAAACGAAATTTAATCAATCATGTGAAACTTTAATGTGACGTCACTTTCGTTGTCGTTTGCTGACGGAAAGTGCCAACGATATTTTGCCGTATGATAAGGCCTTAAGGCTACTGCAATTGTAGGGAATTCTTCCTTTCTCATTTCCTCATAACAAAAAGATATTTCTTGTTAAAATGCCTAAATCCTGCATTTTCCAATAAAATTTTCGGATTTTCTTTTATTGCTATTGATTATCATACTGAAAGAAAGTCGCGCAATCAGGCTGAACCCAAACATTCTTAATGGAATAATCAAGGTTTTAGTTTGATAAGTACTTTTGGAATAAATTTATGTATTTTAGATCTCAAAATTTTTCCTTCTATTGTATATCCCATCGAGTAATTTTACAAACTTAAGGTGACATTTTTTTGTAATCGGTTTTCAGTATGATAATTGAATATGTAAGATTTATCACATACTTTTTTTGATTATGCAAACTTAGAGTTCTGTAACAGCAATGGTTCTACAATTTATTGCTATATATAAAGTGTTTCCAAATGAAAAGGAGACAATAGTTACGTGTAAAGAAATTTTAATAGTGATATGATATAGTTCGTGTGGAACAATACAGTTAATTGCCATTAATATTAAAGTACTAATTCCGGTGTGTACGGAAAAAATTGAACGAATTAAGTACATAAATTTCATGTTTTCTGACGGACCTAGATGCATAAATACGCTCTGGGCATTATCTTTGCCATAACAACGCTTTTTGTGGACTATATTTTGCCCACTTCTTTTGCTTATCGACAGCTCAACGCAATATCAAATGTAGTGATCGGTTATTCTGCCTCATGACCTCCTTTCTTGCCGAAATCGTGGTATTGTTGATCACCATGTAAGCCTGCCAGGGAGTGGCAAAACCTTGATGTTTATGTGCTCCTTCTCATAAAGCAGATACAAACAGAATATGTTGCTTTCTCTCTTGCATCTTTCATCCTGCTACAGGTTTGTGACGTACTCTTCACTTCTGCGTGAAGAATTTGGGTAACTACTCTTGGTGCTGATCTGGAGGAATCCATCAAGCAATGAAATACGGAAACGACTCTCTAGAAATGAGAATATTGATGCGAAATTGTTAACTATAAATTTTTCCCTTCAAATACTACTATGACATTTATCGGCTAACACATAACTCTCTGGATTTGACACAAATGCCGCGACAACCAAGATGAGATATACATTTGGGCACAGCTTTTTTTAAAAACTATATATAATGTTAGAAAGCACCGAAGATATAAACAGCTCAGGAATGAATCTTTGAACTACTATTTTATTGGTTAAATGGTGTGCACCAACAACAATCTTACAGCAGAATGAGCGTATTTAACAAATTTAGAATTCAGAGGTAAAGGAGCAAGCCATCTAAAAAAAATGTAATAGATATGAAGATAAAGAGAGAAAAAGCAGTAATAAAAAAAGTAAAAGCAGCATGTGCTTATTCCGCACATTCTATATAAAACAATATATTTTCAATAAAATAAAATATTGTAGATGGAAATAAACAAATAAAGATAAATAACCAGAGAGAGTGGTCTCCTCAAATCTTTTCCACATGTCGATATCTTCGAAATATTATACATTCACATGAATTTACAAACTTAAGTGAATGCTTTGCAAGTGTTTTACCGATTAATCCCTGACATTCTGTAAAAAGGTATTCGAAGTTTTGATTTCATGAAAGCATTGAATATAAATGCAATAACTCTCAAGAACAGTGACTTAAATCATTGAAATTTAGCATATGATCTTGCTATCATATCTGTAGTTTTGTATTAAAATTTAATTTCAATCGATTGGAAAGAGGTATCCAAAATACATACTATTTTTACAATAGATTCAGTAAAATTGCTAGATTCACGACCAAGATAAATAATTCTTAATTATTGTTCAACAATAGCAATGCCATTTGCGCCCTTACCCAAGTTTCATAGTAATTTGTTGGAGGAGAACGATGTCTATTGTATTGAAGAAATATTTGGGGAGACCACTCCTTTCGGATGTCATATGGATCAGTCAAGAATTAACTCATAATCAAGCTAACTAACATCCTATTCCAATCAAACATTTGTCAGAATGTGTATTTGGGTTATTTCATGATGAAAAAGAACCCTTGAAATTAAAGAAATCCAAGGGTTTAAACAATTGAAAGTACACCTTATTTTTTCTTGATGAATTCTATTTTCAATATAAATAAAACATTACGGATAGATGCAAACATGCTTTTATTTTTACACATAACAAATGGTTTAATTTAAAGATGAAATAAAGAAAATCAACTAAACACTTCTAAATTGAAATGCTTCAGAAGCATTTTAAATAAACATTTTTAAATTTTTGCTTCAAAAATTTGAGAATTCATCGAAGAAATTTTTGTAATACATCGCATAGAAAGAAAATGTCAATATTTAATTGCATGCATTTTGACCTTGGCCTCTAAACATTGTGAAACCGATTCAACCAATTTTTGATGTAATCTGAAGATATTTTAGCCCATGTTTCATGCAACACTTTAGTTATAAGTTTAAATCTTATAAAATAAAATTAAAAATTTTAAAAATGCTTTTCTTATAAATAGTTTCAAAGCCTAAAAAATAAATTTTCCCAAGTAAGCTGGTCTCCAAACGCGACAAGTACAGAATATTAATCTTGGAAATAAAATTCTATTCAAACATCACAGTTGATTTTGGTATAGAAAGAGAAGAATGGGGCGTTTATAGCTTTTTCTGTTTTTTAAACTAAACTATTTCAGACTATAATGCTTTAACTTTCACTTCGTCTAAACTGGTTGTAAAACGGTGCTTGAGTCATAACGTCAGTGTAGTCAGCTGTCAACATTGATGTGGTGATGTTGACATCGAATACAAGTCTGGCAGAGACATCAAAATGCTATAAAATGGGAATGCTGGGTTGATGGCACTATTCATAGAAATTAAATTTCTCTGTCCACCTTTTTAACTGCGCTTTTAGTAATATTATTGTTGTTTGACCGAACAATTGCTTTTACTTATCTAGACTTTTCTGAATGTTAACTTTGGTAATTAAAATTATATCTGGATATAAAACAAAGTTGAACTTATATATTTCAGTGATTAAATTCATGAATACAAACTAATCTTTCGAAATAATTTGATTGAATAAATTTAAGATTCATTCAATTTAAACATTTGTGCAGAGCATTTATTCTTCTTTTACGTTCCGAAATGGAAAACGGTAAGTGTAATTGAATTTATTTTTATGATCTGAACTAATAAAGTTCGAAAAATGCTTATTTAAGCACAGTATCAAATAATCAGTTTTGTATTTTGAGATTTTTAAAATACTTTTTTTTTTCAAGCAACTATGAGTTGGATGAAAAAAATTAAATTTTAAATTACTATTTGACAAATTTCCCGTTTTTTCATTTTATGTAGCTCAGTAAGTCTAATTGTGTATGGATTATTTTTATGAAAGATATCAGGATATAATGATGAAACTTAAATATGTATTTTGAGTCTTTCTCTCAACTGATTTAAATCAAAATTTGACATAGAACCATAATTTTAGAGACAACATTACATACCAAATTTTATTGATCAAAATCTTTGCGTTTTCGAGTTAGCGTGCTTTACATGCATGCGAATATATAGATTATAATACTCTTGTAATTTGTATAATAATCGTCTATTTGTAATAATCGTGTTCGCTTCTATTTAGACATAGGTTCAAAAGCTTCTTATGAATGTATTTTGTTTCAAACTTTGGCAGAAATCTACAGATTTTATGTAAATACCACATACTACATTTCTTCTATCTTACTCAAAAAGGTTTCTGTGTTGTAGACAGACATAAATTCCAAAAATGTGTTTCTCAAACTCGAGAAGGATTGAAACGTGTACATAAGTCAATTTTTAATTCATGACGAATATAATCTCTTTGTGTACTTCGCATAAAGGACAGGGGAAAAAAAAGATGAAGGAAGAAATTTCAGTAGCCTTTTAAAATTTCAGAAGGGAAATTTATATTCTGTAAGCGGAACTGGGAGAAAAATAATGAAAGAATTGCTTTGGCGAAAATTAAAGACACTTTATGTTATATCTAGTAGATCCCTATAGACATGTAATTCAAAATTGAAGAGTTTTTTTAAGTTGATTTAAAATAGTAAGAAAATGATTAAATTTTTAAATCATGGGTAAGTTAAATTTATTACAATCTTCTCCTTTTAGAAACTTCGTAGTGCAAGACCCATTATTGATATCGATTTTACAAAGAAAACTTACTAATTATATTTAAAATTTTTAAAAACTATATTGATTATAATTTGAAAAAAATGTTCAGTATCGATTATTTAATTTTAATCCTTATCTCTCAGAAAAGTAATTAGATGCATAAACATTCGCCGAATAAGAGGACTTGTTTATTGCTCTGAAAAATTAATGCATATAAATTTTTCTAAAGTTGAATTTTCCCGGAAAATTAATCGACATATTTTTACCACTCTTTAGTATTTTTACGTGTCAAAGTTTAAGAAAATAATTAAATAAAACTACAAAATGAGGTACTGCCTTCAATGGTGTCTAGAGAAAACATCGGAGTGCAAAGGATTAATTAATGTTCTCGTGACAAAGCAATTTGTTCTCGTGACAAAGCAATTACTATAAGCTTCGGGATTTTTTTTATTTAAAAAATCTTAGATGGAATTGTGAATAAAAAGCAAGTGTAGAGAACAAAATGAGTTTATTACCAAAAGTTTTATGCAAACATGACTTAATCTTTGTAAATATTTTAGTTTATGCTACACTGTTGAACCAGGTTTGTGATCCTTTCTTCAAAGAATGATACTATCAGTTATATAATATGGACCTAGACGTTTCTTTAAAGCATTTCTGTCAAGACGGTGTTTGAATTTTCTTTTTGATGAAGAATACGGGACAAGAATATCTAGACATCTACTATCTACAGTCGCAATTTTAACATGCTTATCGACAAGCTCATTGCTTGGAACTCCAGCATCTTCTGCTTCTTTTCAGCGACTTGATTAACTAGTTGAACAAGATCTTCCAATGAAATAAGCTTGTGTCCTTGTCCCTCATCATGGAGAATACGTTAGAATTCTTCCCTGAATTGTTTACCGGGTATTATAACAAAATAATAATCCACGATAATACATTGAACATAATTTGAAATAACATTAACCCATTCGTAAATAATAAAGATTCTGAAACGTGCATCAAATTACTAACTTTTTGTTTTAAATATTAAGTGATTAGCAAAACATTTGGAAACATTTCAGTATCTAAAAATACACTTTCATTATTATGAGAATTAAAATAACAATGTTCCAAATATAATGCATCATCTAATTAAGAAGTTAAGAACATTCATTGACCTAAGGATTAATATCCCTCTCGTATCACTTACAGCAATGTTTCTTAAAGATGTTATAGGAAACCTGATCAAACAGAATGACAAATGTATAAATGGCGATTATGTCTAACAATAACAATGACTGTAAGTAACTTCTGATAATAAATTCATTTGGGTCTTTACTATAGTTGGAACCTAAAAAAATCATTTCGTAGATTTCATTAGGAAACTAAAGATGATATCTTAAATAAATATCAAAAATTACCATGAATGAAAAATAACATATATATAAAGTGAGAGTCAAGAGAAAGTAAACACTCATGATTGATTTAAAAAACGTGTTATTATAAATATATTATTGACTTATAATATGAAGTAGAAATATACAATTATTGACTTAATTCCGCAAAATCGAATAATCCCTAAACATTTAATTAAAATAATCTACATAAAAAAATAACTCAACTTGAAACTAAAAACATCCAATTTTATGCTTCAAAAAAAGTAAACACTTATAATTCTCTCTTCTTTAAATGTTTTAATTTTATAGATATTTTTAAAAAAATTTAAGGATTTTAATATAAAAGCTATATATTCTGCCTCAATTATGTAAATTTCTAGAAAAGTTTGGAATTTTTTTGCAATGGGGGAACTAATATTACTAGAAACGAGAAAATTGATAGTAATTTTTTTAAAAATGGTAAATCCTTACATGAAATTTTAAAAAAATGTTTAAGTCAGCGAGCGTCAATTTGCCCCAACGTCTTTCTTATAAAAATATGCGCACAACTATAATTCGTTGGTGCTATCGCCATTGGCAAAATCAATGGGACATGGAGACTAACAACAAGCTCCATTTTATTAAACCACAATTGGCCAACTGGTCTTCAAAACTAAGTAGACGCCATGATGTAATTTTATCCCGACTACGTATTGGTCACACTCGCCTGACACATATATTTTTACTTTTTTCCGAGCCTCCCCCAACATGTGACGATTGTGGAGTTATGTTAACTGTTCGTCACATTTTAATAGAATGCACCCGCTTTATTGACCTTCGGCGTAACTATTTTAAACCCAACAATTTTAACTTGGGTTTTTTATTGGGTGAGACTCATCACCCAAACATTTTCTTATATATTAAAGATGTGGGAATTTTACATGAAATATAGTCTGGTTTTAATAACTTTCATCCGTTTTTAACATTTGAGTAGTTTGAACACAAGCAATTACATTTTTTACAATGCAAAACTAATTTTATCTTAATGGAGACATTTTACACTGTTTCGGCGCAGTATATTCTATATCAGGATCTTGCGCCAGAAATTCAAATCCAAATCCAAAATTAAAAAAATGTTGAAAGTAGCTATTGTACAGTGAAGAAGATTCTTGATAAATATTTCAAATACAAATAGATTAAAGATTTTTAGAGAACGAGGAGACCAAGAAGACTCACTGATACAGAAGCGAGAATAGTAGTACGAGAAATGAAACCTAATCCATCTTCAAGTGCTATTAAAATATCTCTAAGCAACCGGCAAAGATCATTGTGAGAAGTACTATTTGTGAACATGGGTTACATGATAGTATTCCACGTAAGAAATCATTCATCACGAAATCGAGCCAGAAAAGACGTATGCTGTTTGCAAAACAAGTACCTTAATAAGGATTTATAATTTTGTAATAATATTTTATTCAGTGACGAGAAAAACTGAATTATTTAACACATAGAAAGTCACAAAAATATGGTATGAAGGTTTCAGTTATAAGTATTTCGTTAAGATAATCATACATGGGGGTGTATTCGTTCAGATCTGGGAGGGTGTATACGTATAGTGACAGTAGTTACCTTACAAATAGCAGAGCAACAAATCTTGCTTTTAAAAACTTTATTGGAAATTATTTTTATAATGTAATTTCATAAATTATTCACCTTAACTTTCTCGAATGGAGTTTTCTCTCGACATTTTCTTTCTCGAAATATAGAGGTAGAATTTTACTACCAACTCATCAATCGAACTCAAGATTTTCACTAATCTTCACTTTACAGACATCCATGAGTTCGAAAGACACATTTTGGTTTTATTTCTGTCCCTTTGTCAATAAAGACATAATTGAAAAACGTTTTGAGCTAAACGGATGAAGTGAACATCTGGTAAATGGACATTTTTTAATCAAATTTGTAAATTTCTATCGAATTTGAATTAAAACTCATTCAAAGGAAATGTGTTTGGAACAATTGAACGTAATTACCACAAAATGTAAATAACTATATGAATAAATTTGGTATACAAGTATATACATCTAAAATCTAGATTTTTATCAAATTTTTCGCCAAATCTTCGAAGAATTGGATGCCTTTTGGTTTATTTTGTATACATGTAAACGCAATATGATTTAAATCAGTGAATTGCGGTATGAGATCTCGTGATTACAACTATAGTTTCCTGCCATATTCTGGTTTCAATCGGTTGGGAAAAAGAGGGTGAAAAATTCATATTCCCTCTGAGGATACAATAAAAATGCTAGAAACACGCTAAAAATCTATTTGATGACTGATTTTCGCCAATTCCATCCAAGATATTTGTAACATACCTACAGATCATAATTTTATGCTGAGGGAGAAGGATAAGACCTTTACTAGAGAATATGCGAGAAAGTTTAAGAGAGACCAATCCCGCTAGACATACAATATATAGATGTCCAGATATGTCATTTCTTTTCTAATATGTTGTATTTCTGAAAAAAAAAGTCTACATTTACCCATCAAAAACTTTGAATTCAACCCATCAAAAATTTTAGAATTAATATTATTTAATATTTAAATTTTACATATTTCAATTAATTTATTCCTTTATATTTCTTAATTCTTTGAACAAGCCAGATATTGCCTGTAAATGATGTGTTGAAATATGCATGCTGAAAATTCGAGCAAAGAAGTCTACAAACGTTCGATCGATAAAAATAAAATGTGGCACGTAGTTATTTCTTGAATTGGAGATACTCACTAAGGAATAACTTTTAAAATTTAAACATTTTTATTTTTAAAAAATATCTTGATATTTTTCGAATGAAACTTCTGTGGAAATGTATACACAAATCTCAATATTACTCGTTTTTGAAATGATGGAGAGAGGGGGAGGATTGCTTTTTTAATCATATAATTTTTTCACACAATTTTTAACATAAATGTAAGAAATTAATTCATTTTAAGCTTATTCAAAACGGTACTTTACATTGTTTAATTCGTGCAATTATTAAAATGCATAGCAGGAATTTTAGTCAAGTATTTATATTTGTACTTGGATTATCACTGCTACATAACTACTACATACTGCGTTTTGATCTCTTCGAAAAATGCGTATTTAAATTGTGTCGCAAAAATTGAGCGATGACGAGTATATAGAGACTGCAGAGTATGTATAATATGTTGTAATGAAATGATTTTAATTTCAACAGTCACATTTATTTATTTATTTACTTAAACTAATATATTTATTTTTTGCATATGAACCATAAAAATTGCCGCCTCTTGAAAACATCTAAAAATGAAAAAAAGGGGGGTCATTTCATTTTTTTAAATCATGCACTCCACTTATTGAATAGCTAAAACAATTTATGGATGACTAATTGCTTCAGGGATAACCAATATAACACAGCGATATATTTAAGAAAAACATTCAATAGTGCATACAAATTTTTTATAATAATTAATAATCTCTTATTATTTTCTTTTATTTATTCTTGAATTCATAAAACTTTAAAAATCTTGAAATTTATAAATATGTTTCAGTTTTTACTGAAATTGTAATTCAAACTGCAAAATGCCGCTACTTATCTCTGACGAATAAATGTCAGAATGAACGAAAAATGTCATAATATAAAATAAAATACTTTTTCCATGAGAAGTATACTAATCAATTCGAATGCTTTCTGTTAGTTTGTTTCTCGGCATTAAAAAAGAATAAATTGTAGAATTGAGTTCGATTTTGGTTAGCTTTTTTTAAATAAATATTCAACTTCCATATTTGTTGACATATGAAAGTTCAATGTGATAGGCAAAGTATTTTGGCTTAGAGTATAGCTCCTCACCAAATTCTTTAGGTAAAAGTTTAGAAATTGAAGTTACAAATTAACAGAAATTTAGCAACAGCAGGTTTAGAATAGTTTTTTAAAATACGAACATTTTTTGTTCAGTTATCTATTTTAAGCTGCTGAATTTCCAAAAATCACTATAATAGTCTTATTGGGATTTTCCAGATCCTAAAGATTTGCCTTTTTTTTTTTTTTTTAGTTAGCATATATTTGTTTAAATAATATTTCACTATTACCAATTTATATTATTATATTGCACATTAATTAATATTTAAATGCTATGTTTGGTTTGATAGTGTATTTGAAAGAAGTTAATAAATCCATGCTTCTCAAATACAAAAACTGAAAATTTCAGAAATGGAAAAAAATTGAATTCAGTTTATATCCAAATCCCAATTAACTCTACAATATTTATTCGTCTCAAAAATTGGATACAAACGATCGCACACTTGCCTTATATTTAGTGAATTGCTAAATAATTTTGAATTCCAAAATTTTACAATAACAACTAAAATAGAATGTGGTTCTTAGTTCATCCACGCTTACTTTTTATTCAAATTAATTTTTTAATGAACGTTTATTTATTTTGAGCAGAATCTTCTGAAAAAGTGTTGGATCCAGAGTTGTATAGTGCAAAACGAACACCTTTGGGCCATGTGAAAGACTTCGTTTCCAAGAAGCTTCCTGAGTTAGGATGGGGACAAACGCAAGAAAAAGAAATTGTATTGGATGTCGGCTGCGGACCAGGTGGAAACACCTTTCAGCTCATTCTGCCCCTGTTTCTTCAAGCAGAGAAGATATTTGCAATCGATTTTCTTTCAAACATGATAGAATTCGCACGGATTCATAATTGCCATCCACTCATCGAGTATAGTGTGGCCAACATCGAAAATTGGTAAATCAATTTCCTACTTATTTTCTCCAAAAATATTTTTATACTATGGAATAATTCTGAGTATGGTGTCAATGTATGTCCTTTTGAGAATTTTGAAGTGAAATGAATTTTCCTTTAATTAGAGTAATTTGATTGGTTATTCTTTGTTTCCTATCTATTTTATTTATTTTAACATTGACCATTCCATATTGATTGATATTAATAGGACTGGAAAATAAAATTATTTGATGGATGATTAGTTCGGCAATTTAATGATATCCTGTTAATATATTGTACTGTCTATGCATCTATCCGGAAAGAAAGGATAATATTCTACAAGGAAGCATTTTGCAACTCGTCAGAAAGAAAAATTCAATATTGTTGATAAAATTTTAGCAAGAATAAACAGATGTTGTAAAAACTTTCATTGATAGTTTCATAAATTGCTTGTATAAATCATAAATGGTTGGGCAAGTGACGAAGCAGTGGAGTTGGGAACATGAGGATATAATTGATCTGAGCATCAGTCTTTGAAACAAGGATATAAATATTAATGCCTTTATACTCTTTTTGAAATTCTTTTCTTAAGTATTCCTAGGGGAAATCAAATCATATAATGTCCTGCGTTTCATTTCATTTGCTCTGCCACAAAAGATTATTAAAAGTAAAATAATCTAAAATCATCTTCTCTCTTTGCTCCATTGGGTCTAACTGCGAAATTTGTTTATATTCTGGACGCTTAATAATTTAAATTTAATTTCTTCCCTATATGCCTTGCTTATGGACCATTAAATTTATCATTGTTAAACAGTGATCCAAATTAACCTTTTGCACTCTGATGACTCCTCTCGGGCACCATTCAATATGCTGAATTTTGTTGCTTTATTTATTTATTTTTCAATTTTGATTGTTAAAAATGCCTACAGAATAATAAAAAGACATAAATTTTTCAGGAAAATTCAACTTAAAACAATTATATATTTATTTTTGGAACAATAAACAAGATCTTATATTAAGAGCATAATTATGCATCTAACTACTTCTCAGAGTGCAAAAGGTTGAACAGGAAATGTTTAAATCTCTTTCTAAGGAAAACTTTCTAACCTGTTAACGTCTTACGGAGACAGAAGTCTTTGAATAAAATGATTCACTTTACAGAAATCGGAACTTTCGACGTTAATTTCGGAAGAAGTTGCGAACTAATTCAATAGTAGGAAATTGAAGTTATAAATGTAGTAGAAGAGAAGTGAGCAGCAAAGTAAAGTAGTATGCTTGCAATATCATACCAAATTCAACAGAATAGAGAATTAGGAGAAATGTCTTGAAATTTTATTCATTTAAGATATCTAAATATTTGCTTTGATGTCCACTGTTGAATGATGAATATTCTGGAAATACTCCAGATGATGCTCCTTTCAACTTGAATGATGCTTTAAAATGCATAATTGGTTTGACATAAATCTTTATGTTCGTCAAAAAATTCCATTACAGAGTACAAAATTGACAATAGGCTGCATTTCATCTCATCTTCCACCATAGAGTCTTACTTTTTTGAATGAAACATTGTCTTGGGTCATAACATGTTCTGTTACTGTTCTAGATAAGAATTAGTGTTTGCCGTTTGTCCCACCGACAAATTGTTTTTACACCCTAAGATTTATGCGAGAGAATGCATGTCTACCCAATGTGTTTTGTATTTAAACCTTATTCTAGTAAAACTTTTCAGATGACAGAGTCCTTAGGCAAATCATTTTCAAACTCTTGCGGCCTCTGTCACCAATCTAAGCCTTTGTATTTTTTAGTTGTGGGGATATTTAAATGGCTAACTGTCTTACAAAGGTAACGTTCCATTCTTAGGTATCTGAAAAGACAGAATTTCGCAACACGAATTCCATTTCCAAGCGAATGAGATACACTATGCCGTGGAAACCTATTATGTGTATCGAGTGAAATTTCTAGAACAACAAGACAGATTAGCGAGCTTTATCTGTGATGTATGATGTAGCAGATGATAGCAAAAAAGTTATTGTATAAATTTTTGTCAAATGACTAATTTGTGGTTAATTTCATACTAATATACTAAAAGTTATCGCATATTAAAATAATATCTGGTTGTTCATATCCATTTTTTCACCTCATAATAGGGCACACTAACGATTGTTTTTATAAATACAAAGACATTTGTAAAATATTTCTCCACAACGCTTTTGCCATTCCTAGCGCCCAAAATATGAACTATTTTCTTTTAGAAATCAAAACTGACTACTCCAAAAAAACATGTATACAAAACTATTGTGTAACTGGCCATATAATGACAATAGAATAGACCATATAATGTTTTGACAACATAATGACGGTTCAATTTTTATTTTCATATAATGAGAATCATGAAAATGTGATATACTTCTCACATCATTTTAGTGTTGCTTTATGTAGCAACAACATCAAAACATATCGCAGCCATACCATTCTATAAAAAAATATTCAGATAACATATTTAAACGAAATGTTTCCAATTGCGTTAGAACTTTTATAGATCCGATAACTAACAAGTAACTTGCGCAGCAGTATAGACAATGTTAAGTTCTTGTCATTATCTAAGAATTCTTAATTCTTTTAGTTGATCCTAAAAGACCAGGTATCTTCAAAATAGAATGGGTATTTTTTTCTTTAAATTTTAGATATTTAAAAACTTTTTAGGTCTATGGTACAACAATGGAAAGGTCAAATATCTAAAATTATCAGTATTCATTGCGTGCAGTGGTTGAAAGATAAGAAACAAGGTTTCCAGAATATTTTTGAACTCTTAAAACCTGGTGGTGAAGTAGCTTTCTGCCTTGTAATGGAATCGCCTGTGTATTCCTCAATTTTGGCGCTGAAAAGCAATTCTAAATGGAGCGAATTCGTCAAAGTGAGTAATTTTTTTAAATTCTTGTTAAATTAAATTCTGAAATTTAATATTACCAAATGATACTTTTTTCCTTTCTCTTTTTATTAATAGGATGCTGATGATTTTGTTTCCGATGATCATATTAATAAATACAAGTCTTCACGCTACATAAAATTGCTGGCGGAAATAGGATTCGACGTCCTGTATTTCGAAGAGGAGGTGAAATCCGATCCGTTTACTTCAGATGAAGAATACCGAGGTTAAATGTGCTTCCAATAAAATATCTTCTTTGATATAAAACTAATATTCTAATTACGAGTAGTGGCTTTTAAAGTTTTCTCGACCTCTATCAACTGTAAGAAAAATTGCAATTTCAGCTTTAATTATGTATTAATTACTATTTTGGGAGAGTAAATTCTCGTTATTTGATTGAAGGATGTTGATAGATAATTTAAAAGGTATCCAAGCTAAGTTTACAACAACTTCCTTGTACTCTCCGAAAGCATTCAGCCTGTTTGATACTCTTTGCTGACAGATATCGTGTTTGCTTCTCCTGGCAATGTCTAATACAAATTTGTATAACTTTTGTCAGCTGATAGTGTCTGTTAATCTATTAACTTTGTAAAAGAAAAGATTATTAATTTTCTCAATATATTGCTGCAGTTGTTAGATGAAACAATGGTGTAGGAAGTCTAAACTCAATAATAGATTACAACGCTTTAATCCAGAAAATTTGTGAAACAGGTAAAAATAGGTCATCAAGGTGTACACAATGAACAGCATTTGAAAAATTAACATTTAATCAGACAATAAATCGCTTTTCATACGACAGCAATACAATCATCTCAAAATGCTCTCAGGAATTTTTTCCTCTTGTGATCATCTAACATTGTATAATTTCTCAATGAAGCGTGACCGTATATTTAATTTTCTAAAAGAATCTTCATACCTCAATTCTAATAGAGATATGGACGTAATTGTATTTTTCATATCTTCATTTTCGTTGCAAATGTCGGTGGTCACTGATCTCCATTCAGCCTCCACTAAGAATATTTGTAAATCTCTTTCCAACAGGAAGCAATGGTACAAAACGAAAACTTTTACACCCTCTTTTTGTATGATAACCATGAATAATTATCCAAATCAATTTGATTTTTTTCAAGTTTACGTAGCACGAAAAGCATCATAGACAATTATGCCGATTGTCACCCTCATATAAATTTTTTGAAATGACTATTCCACAAAGTGATGAACAGCCGTTTTGCTTCACAAAGCAAATTTTATGAAACAATGCACTAAGATTCTGAAAAATTGCTCCCAAAATCTAAAGTCAGAGAGAGAGAGCAGATGTTACAAAAACTGGGCTATATTGAATAATGTACGCTTTAATTATCGTACCTATCTTTATCTCTATAAGTTTCAACAGAGATGGAACTGGGGAATTTAGAACCCGAAAATTGCTTGGAACAAGCTATGTTCTTACAACAAATCTTCAAAGGTGTGGGAAGGGGCGTTATCTTGTTGGAATAACTTACACCTATTTTGGAAAACAAAATACATGTAGAGTTGGATGTAATCCTTAAGTATATATGAGAATCACACTGAGTTCAACTATTTTCCAGCTTCGAGAACCTAATAAATACTATTGTCTAACTTATCTCTATTAATACTACTCTGAATTTTACCAAAATCCATTTCAAGGTATTGATGATCCGAAATTTTATGTATAAAATTCCATCTGATTTTATATATAATCATGGATTCCACAAAGATTTAAACTTTTGGTTTTTGTTCATAAAGCAAATTTTTGGAGCTCTGAAGTGGGCTAATTCCGCTGTTTTCTTTGGGCAGTTATTACTTCCTTTTATTTAAATTGCATGAAAATTGGGACTAAGAATAAATAAAAACACTAAATAGAATAGGGTTCTTGTTGCATATATTTGCAAATTTTCGGCTGCTCGGCTATCTCAAATTTTCAGTGATTCTATTAGATTTATGAAATATCATTAAATAATAGTGTACTTTATTATAACAGTATTTGTAATTAAAATTGTCAAGTCTCATGAATTAAATCCTTGTTATTTTTAGATTTCGAATATTCACATTTAAAATTATTCGACTACCAACAAGGTGAAGATCCGATTTCTTTTTTCTGATTTGTATATTTGTATATCTGGTGAAACCTCGTATGTTTATGATAATTGTTTTGCTGATATAAAAGAGATATGCGTTATAATTATTATTTAGCTTCAGGTTTATGATTTTTCTGTGCTTTATTTTAGTGAACTCGAGTGGAGTTTATTAAACTTTTAATTGGCTTTATATTTCATCTTCTTATTTTGTTACGATATAATAACAAATTAGAGCTGAGAAAAGACATGACATGCAAGTTATTTAATATAAAAACACCAAATGGAAAATTTTTCTCTATCGATATGTTTACATGCATTCGATTTATAATTAAAATTATCCATGAATTATGAGAATTAAGAAATTCACAAAATATTGGTTCCACTTAACGAAATTCTTCAACCAGAGTTTTGCCTAAATGTCTAAAACATCGTTAATATTCCCTTTTATTCAGGTTAGACAAAGCAAAAATGAATGACTGAAAGCCCAAGAGAAAAGCCAGCTCATTTTTAAAACGACTTACACTGCCATATAAGATGCCATTATATTTGTCATCATAAAAATAGTAACTCATTTCACACAAAATATTTCTTCTTTATTTAGATTGAAACTTGACTATTATAAGCAATTAAAACTGTCATTGGCAACAAGTAAAGTTACGAGTCCTCTCCTTATCACCTGCGGCATCCTTTTAAGTTGCTGAAGGTCATAGAAAGAACGTCCGTTTGGAACCAAGTTTGTTAACACAAATTATTTATTACTGACAGTAATTATGAGTACTGATCTGGAAATACAATTGATTTTAAAAGCGTTAAATTCATTTTTTAATTGTTATAATTTTCCGTGGACTTCAGGCTTGTTATTACTGATTCTAAGAGGGATGAAAATGAAAATATTCTACTAACTAATCAATGTTTGTATAGTAAGCATAAGCAAAGTTGGACTTGATTATTTTTTTTTCTATTTGTTATTAGTGAATACACTGAAATAATGTTACTTGCTTTCAGATTTTTTTGCATCAATCTGTGCTCTTGTACCTTATGTTCCAAATGACCAAAGAGAGGAATTCAAAGACGATATGTTTCAAGAAATGCTGAAACGGTGTGGTCGGGACAGTAGCGGACGACCTGTTCACCTGGCCAACATCATCGAAGTGGTGGCAAGAAAAAAAAAGACTGAATAATTTTAAAGTTATTTAATTTATTTCAAGCTTTTAAAACTTTCCAAATTTGATATTTTATGTATAAAACTCGATTAAGAGATTTTTAGTCATTTGTCCAAGATTTTTTTTAGAAATTCCTACTTTTTATTGCATATAGTAAAATGTAAACATTCGAAAAATCCCTCACAATTTTTATCGTTTGGAATATCCATTTTCTTTCATTTATCTCAGTGCAATATAACTGATATAAAAAGGCAAATTCTTTTTTTGGAATATAGTTACTGAATACATGAATTTAAAAATGCATAAAATTCAAAACCGATTAAAAACATCGAAGTTTTTTTAATTAACATAAAATAAAAAATTTAGACAGTAGTCTCCCCTAAACTTTTTAACCCGCTTCTTAGCACATTGCAGGCAAGAGGCTGTAATCATAGCACAAAAAAAGAACAAAAATTGGAAACGAGAGACTAACTTCATAAAAATGGTAGATCGTAATGAACTCAGGATATTGCGAAAAAACTGTAGGATATTGCAAAAAAAAACTGTATTTGCAGGCTGCACATTAAAAAAAAAGTAGAAAATCCCTTTTGCATACAAAATGTTAACAAAAGGGTAATTTTCCGCTTAAAATTTTGAGCCCAGCGAAAAGTCATGAATATCCATGAATATACATTAGCTTTCTTCTCTGTACTATGTATACCATGAATATACATAGTATAGAGAAGAAAACTGCACTTAAACTGTTTTTTACATCGACCGAACAAAAACTAAATTTTATTTTTTTTTAATTATAATTCTAACAAGAAAGCCACAAAAAGAATTTGTCACAAAAATATTACTTGACTAAGTTACTGTGTTTTTGAGTTAACATATTTACATAAAGTTGACCATTGGTCAGCCTGCAAATTCATTTGTCAGAATACATGTGCAGTACATTCACAAATATCCGGTTCGTAGTTACCCGACCTAGTTTCCTTTTATCGTAATTAAATGAGGAAAGAAAACCTTGCATTGGTAACATTGCCAAGGCATTAAAAGTGTGTGTCTGCTAAGATCCCCCTACTCGTCCTCGGCAAAATGCAAGTTGTGACAGGAAAAGAGTAGTTGCTTTTCACTTTTTAGATTATCTTTCACGTACCTCTCATCTTTTTATGGTAATTATTTAAAAGTATTAAAAGCTGTATATTATTACAATGATGAAATCTATCAGTAAAAATGTCTTACAAAATTCTCATTTTATTATTTACTGTTTAACACCATACACAAAAAATCAGACTACATTTCGTCATTCAAACAAAAAATCTAATTTTAACACAAACGAAAAGTTTTGAATATTGCAGAATTAAAAACATTTTTGTTAGTATTCCAAAAAAAAAAATTAACAGTCAGATACTGATTGTTTAAATGATATAATATTTTTTATTTAGAAATAGACTAGATGTCTTTATAAGAATATATTTAATATGACATCACTGTAGCGTGATAAATTTCTTTATACAGGTTATATATTTTTGCCTTTGTACTCCTTACTTTGGATATCTACCATCGATATCTTTATGTATTGTTTATATTTTGAGTTAACACTTGAGCAGAAAAA
>JAPMOQ010000971.1:9290-22510 GCA_026543055.1 Argiope trifasciata | reverse complement strand
TTATCACTGAATATTTTTGTATATTAGCACAACTTGTATATTGATAAATACAACAGTTGTTTATTTTGAATTTCCTTTTAATAAAATCAAATGCAGTTTCACTACCAAATGCAAAATAAATATAAAACAAAAAAGGGAAAACACTGTATTATATAGTTTATGTTAGGTTAATAATATAGTCTGTATTATTATCAGCAGATTAGAGCTAAGATTAATTATCAGTAAGAACAAACAATGAATAAATATACAGTTTCTTTAGAAATTAGTAGCGGTTTCTTTCCGTGCTTGGATTAATTTATCATAGTTACTAAATTTTATTAGTATACATATTATAATATGACTTTGGTGTCATATCATTAAATTAAATTTGGCAATAATTTTTTGTCTCAAATTTATGTTTAATACATTTATTATCATTTCTGTACTTAGATATTGTATGTAATTTCAAATGAGAAAGCTTGAAGAAAGTTGAAATTGCGTTTTATCTGTAGCAATTTTGGAGTATTGATGTCTTGAAAACAAGCCTAATACTAAGACTGATGTATCTAATGAATTTTCTTTATACAAGCAGCAATATCTATTCGAAGAATATGCTTGCAAAATGCGAAAAAATTAATTCAGATAGTAAATTCTGAAATTTGAATAGAATTTAAAATTAGAATAGATAGAATAGAATTGAATTGTAGAATATAATAGACTTTAAATAAAAATGTTTCCTAAACAGATATTTTCAGATTTTTCTTAAATGGAATTTTAGAGTTACTACAAAATAACTTCAGTGTTCCAATGAGACAAAAATAGTTTATTTTTGGAGTATATAAAACCCAAATGAACAACTGTCTATAACGGAATTAGTTACTGTCTTGAAAAGCTAGGAAGGCGAATATACGATTCTCAGAACTCATAGAACATTTTTAACTTACTCGAATATAATGCATCTGTTTTTATGAACGTAAATGATCTATATTAAAATAATAAGAAGATGTTATTTTTCATACATTAGTTAAGTATTTAATATTATTTTAATCATATTTCGACCAGGATTTTGAAAATTTTGAAATATGTGACATGCCTTTAATTTAAAATCTGTCATAAAGCTGTATATAAAACATTATTAACTGTAGATAAGTTTAAAATGTGAAATATTTCTGTATATTATGATAATTCAGTCTGGTTAGCAAGGTCCCTGAATCCGAAGATAAAATATTAACAGTTGTACATTTTGTTAAATAAGTTAGAAGATATATGTGAAATATTTCTGTATATTTTGACATTTTTTAAGTTAGTGACTGAGGATTTTGTATTCAAACTTTTATATTCATATATTTTATATATACTGAACAATTATTTGTTGTAGTTTCGAGAATTTCTACTTAATACCTATCATTACAGATATTTGAATACAAATAATTTTGACATGAATTCTTTTCATGTGATTCTTCTCATATTACGCTTCTTTATTGTCTAATTAGATATCATTTATTTTGGGAATTTTACCATTTTGAAACAAAGGAGAATGTACTAAATTCTTGAGGTATAAAAAATGCATAAAATTTCATATTGTGCTGCATTCTAAAATTTACTGATAGCTTGATTGTTGTTTAAAAGTGTAAAGATACGATAAATCGATGCCCTTACGTCATATAGTCAAACCAACTGAAGAGTTTAGGTGAAATGGCTCTAAATCTTTGAAAATGAATCGCAATCTTAGTAAAAACTTCCAAAATGGTTTCATGAAATTTGACTTTTTAATGCATTCTTGAATTATTCTTTTAATAGCTTTTAGATAAAGAAACTACCCGTATATAATACACTTTGTAAGGCCTTTTCTAATATGATAGAACTATTTTTTAAAGTATTATTTTCCTTCTTCTAATCTTTATTTTTTGTGACGTTAATTGTGGCTCAAAAAAGGGCGTTAAAATCTGTAAACTTTATCTGAGAATTAAATGCAATCATGCTAATACTGCTACTCCATTTGCAAACCACAACTCGAAATCTATCGGCCTGAGTTTAATCCACTAACTGCCAATATTTTTTAGATAGTTTTGGCCAACTGAGTTACATATAATCGCTCAAAAAGTTTCGTAATGGTACAATTTTTTCAAATTATGTTTTGTTTTGAAGATTGTTATTTTTTGAAGAAATGTATAGTTATGAAGTATTCAATAAAATCATTTCAATAAAAAAAAATGAACAACTGAGTTAGTAATATATCTTATTATAACCTCTAAATTAAATTTTTTGTATAGTATTTCATTACAATATAAAAACCAAATCAAAAATATAATGCTGTCAGACGTACCAAAATATGTTTTTGTCGTCTAGTGGTGTGCTTAAAATTTCAAAATCCTTAAATGGGGATCTTGGCAAATAATAGGTTGAATTTATATCCACATTCTGATATGGTTCCTAAATTTGCCTTGTTATAAAATTTGCCTTCTATTAACTTTCTTGAATTCCAAGTACATAATCTGGATTTTTAATATTGCAGTAGAATAGAGAAAACATTTTTTTGTATTATTATAATTATTATGTCTAGTCTAAAAATAAATTTTGATATTTGAAATATATTGATATTTATTAGTTAGCTAGAAAGCATAGCTAAAAGAATTACTTCTTATTTTCTGGAATGGATAAAAAAACTATTGAACGACACACAATTTGGCAGTCTTCTATGTTTCCTTTGAAAATAAAATATTTTAATTTATTTCAATTTACTTTCTGTATAAGGAATTTTTAAGAATTAAACATTACGGCAAATTGAAATGACAAAATATTTAATTGCTTGTTATATCCAAAAAAAGTTGATTTTAATATTTCTCGGATAAAAAAATAAACTTACAAGAAATTTTTAAGCAAAATGGCAAAAAAGAACGAAACTTTTTAAACAGTTTAGATTAAAATGATCTCTTTAGTAATATAAACTTAACTATGCAATTTTTCTTAACTTTTAACAAAAGTGAAAAAAATTTTAGCCATGATTTTCTACAATAATTTTCATTTTTGAAATAAAATTTAAACTCATATCATGATTTCACCAAATCTTAAGACACTTGTTGAAAAAAAAATATTTATATCTCAAATAATTTTTAATATTTTTTAAAATTTTTCTTTCAAGTTAAGGAAAGATAGAGGATGATTTTATAAGATACTAATTGATATACTAGCTCGAAATTTAAATACCTTTCTGCATGATAGTTTTAATGTATAAAATAATCCTGCATAAATTATTATAATACTCACTATCCTTCTATTTTTTCATATCACTTATTGAATACTTTGGCCTTGGTCACTTGTAAGCGCTTGAAAATGTAAAGTATATCAGTTCTTTTTTTCTCGGGTTTTTTTCTTTTAAGAATAATTTTTTAAAAATGCCAAAACATATGAAACATAAATTTTAAAATATAGTTGTTAAGTAGATATATGTGAATCTTACTGTTACTGTATATCAAAATCCTCAGTTTAAAGTTCAGAATAATTTAATAGAAAAATTGAGGAAATATTTAAGAAAAGGAATTTGGTGTCGCTGATAAAGTACAATTTTGAATTTTTAGTTATATTAAAATATTTTGTGTAAAATAATTTTGCTATAGAAATTACTATAGAAAAACAAAACAATATTTTTCGGTTGGTTTCTAATTCATTTAATATTTAATTACTTTATGCACTTTGAAAAGTTGACGGTATTTTTTCTCCTGTTCTAAATAATAATTTTTTATATTAAGATTAGAATTTCTCTCTCTTTAAAATAATTTTTATTCCATGTTTATGTTCATTAAATGATGTTTATAAAATGTTCATGAATTATTTAGAAAATGTTCATAATTTATAAAGCTATAGATATGTTTTATTGTGCCACGAACTCATAAGAAAAATGATAATTTTACTTTAATAAAAATTAAAGCATCAGTAACTATTGAATTATGTTATCCATTTATGACACATAACTGGAATAAAAATATTATTGAGATATTTTGTATTTTATAAATGATAATTTTTCCTATGCTGCTGTTATGAGCGTATGGTAATTTATATTTGGCATGCAATGAGTTGAATATTTAGGATGATTAATTTGGTTAGTTTTTATTATTATTTTTATTTTTTAGTTATATTCAACTATACATTTCATAAAATAACAATTTTAATCGCTTTCAGGGTCAAAACATCACAAGCAAATAATTTATTATTCAATTTTGTATTATAATTCGCTTAAGTATGTTATTATAATTAGCAAAATGTGCTATTTTTGTAACTTAAACTCATGCTTGACCAATGATAAATAAATAAATAATTTTTTAAGAAAATAATTCTAACGTGTTTATAATAGGTAAATATAATGCAAAACTGAAAAAATTCTCTTTTTTTATGTGTTAAAATTTAATTTCAATAGTAATAATTTTTTTAAAAAGATATTTTCCTGTTTACTGCTTGGTTGTTTTTCTTAACTAATACATTTATCATATTAGAATTTAATGAGTGCTATAAATGTATTAAAATTGATTAACATCATGTAATTAATGTCTCTTAACTATTCCCATGTTGCTGAAATCAGAAAATTTTATATAAGCTCAATTTATATTTATATTACATTCTATGTTTTTGGATAGAATAGAATTTTCTCAAAGAAGGGAATTCAGTGTTTGAAGAATAGTCGCCATAAATCGGTGTTGTATTTTATTTTATACTCATGTGGCATTTTAAACAGTGTCTTAAGTACACTTTAATAAATTTTCTCAGAACTCACGCACTAGTTTTTTTTCTAGTACACTAATTCTGCTGCTGCTATTGTACCTACCTTATGCAAAATAATGATTTTTTATGAGACTCTTATTAAGGCATATAAGGATTATGCAGTCACTTTTATTTCAAACTTAAATTATAACTTTATGCCTATATATAAATATTTTTAAGAATGATAAAAACTTGATTATTAGGGCTGGCTATTTTTTCACCTTTGTGGTTTGAAACATAATTTGTTTTTACTCTTGATTTCCACTTGTTAAATTAAAATATCGCATAACAG
This sequence comes from Argiope trifasciata, assembly GCA_026543055.1. Lineage (NCBI taxonomy): Eukaryota > Metazoa > Arthropoda > Arachnida > Araneae > Araneidae > Argiope > Argiope trifasciata. Next base: position 17,484 of record JAPMOQ010000971.1, on the reverse strand, counting down.
TGTGTTTTGAAGGTAAAATGGTCTGTAATGGTAATTCTATTATTTTTTGACTTTTCTTTAAAACATTATACACTGAATTTTATTTCAATTAATCAAAAATTCAAATCTAAACATATTTTTAGCAGATTTTATAAAGAGAAGAAACCTATTTTTATTCGAATTAAATCTGATGTAAAAAAACCTCAAGATATAGCAAACTTTCCGAAATGATATCTAAACTTTCAAAAATCAAAAATAAATAAGTAAATAAAATTTTAAAAAAACTCTCTAAGAGCATTTACAATAATAAGGATTTTATAAGGATAAAGAAGAATAAGGGTTTTAAATACAGAAATTGATTAAATTTAAAAGAATATTAGCCTACCGATACTACAGCCATTTGTAGCCATATATCTGCGTGCAGGAACCTTAAATGATAAAAGAAAAATTCATCTTACATTAGTGAGTATTATAAATCTTATCAGATTCATTTTCATAATTACACGGAGTAAAGCTGAACTCTCTATAACAGAATGAAATTGATTAAATTTAAAAGAATAATAGCCTACCGATACTATAGCCATTTGTAGTCATATATCTGCGTGCAGGAACCTTAAATGTTAAAAGAAAAATTCATTTTACATTAGTGAGTGTTATAAATCTTATCATATTCATCTTCATAACTACACGGAGTAAAGCTGAACTTTCTGTAACCTTTTTAAGATAGTTGAAATCACCTGTGGTTAAAGTTTAAACAAATAACTCCAAGTTATCTTATTTCCAGTATTGACTTGTCCTTATTACCTTCAGACACCTTATTATTTTGTCCTTTATTAATGCTCGAAGTTAAAATATCCTAATCGTCAAAAAAATCGAACGAGAAATTTTGACGGATTTCTTTGTTTCAGACCTTCCTGAAACTTGAATTATGACTGTTGGCCACATTTTTAAAAATTATGTCTGTTGGCCGCATTTTTTAAATTATGTCTGTTGGCCACATTTAAAAAAAATATGTCTGTTAGCCACATTTTTTAAATTATGTCTGTTGGCCACATTTTTAAAAATTATGCCTGTTGGTCATATATTTTTGAATGTTGAATATGTTGACCTGTGAGTACGACAGCTCAAAAACATGCTGAATTTGAGAGATAAAATTTGGTATGTGGTTTTAGCACAAGATTAGTAGATTTATTTTAAATATCGAGATAAATCCTCTCGCAGGGAAGATGTCCATCTGTTCATCTGAGAATTAGTGAACACCGTAACTACATAATTTTAAAAACTGATAAAGTTTATTTCGCAGCTTTAGCGTCGTAAATGTGGATTCGATTAAAATTTTGTATCGTATTCGACAAAAGGTTGACCTTACGTCAGTCTCTCTATATGCATGCATGTAAATGTGATACATCAAAAATGCAACTGAGCTTAGATAAATGAAATTTGGCTTGCGATCTTCTTGCTAATATTATATTCGTTCTAATTTTAGTCCAAATCGGTCGACAAAAGAAGTTCAAAATGCTAACTAGTTTTTATTATCTTTACTACAACACACAGAATACTAATTTGCTTAACACTGAAAATAAAAACCTGAGGTTTTGTGTCTTTCATGGACTTTCTCCCCCTACTTCTGTATTATGGGGGGGGGAGGACACCACTTGTATTAGAGTGGAAATTTGAAAACCTCTGTAATTAAAAAATTTATTGTATTTTGCTGGCCCCCCAAAATTAAAATTATTTTGGAATCAAATAAGACCTTAGAAAGAGCGGTTTTAAGTTGATGGTATGATTAGGAAAATTAGGATAATTTGATACTTAGATTTTTTTTGCAAATAATTTGAGAAAAAATATGTAAATTAATTCACTTCTTGAGGAAGATTTAATGGACTGATTATAGACTTTTTGCATTGACATGAAGACATATTATGTATCAGTGAAATAAATCTTTACTGAGTATTTTTGGAGGTTTTAAGAATAATAGGAAACTTAAGATGCTATTAGCTGCAAGATTTTGTGTAAAACAACTCAAAAATTTTAACAGCAATGTACATGTCAGAATGTGTTTAGCCTCTGGCAGCTGAGAAACTCTTATGTCAATTATTCAAAACTATTCATCTCTTTTCCTTCTTCACCTCGAAATATTATTAAAAAATTTTAATTTATGAACCGCAAAAATCTTCAACACATTAGAAGGTAACCAAAGGTTTAAAATCATTGGATGAGATGGAACATGATTATCTCCAGAAAACCAAGATCGAAGAAGCTGAATATCCAAGATTTGAAACAGCAAGTTATATGCAGAAGTAGAAAACGGTGAACCTGCCTTTAAGACAAACCGTTATCATAAAGATTTTCTTTGAAGTGATGGGGAGATAGTTTAATAACATTCAATTACTTAAAATTTATTTACAACAGCTACATATTTGGGTTCATTTTGATCGCGTATATTGGGATTCTGTTTCTTTTGCGCATGCAACCGTGTGTAGATAAATCACTCTTTAGAAAATTAGTAATGGTATGAAAGGTAGATATGTAGACAGCTACAGTTTACTAGATTGTGTTTGCCTTCGTTTGAATTTCCAAGAAGTCCAGTTTTCAAGTGACTGAACATTCTAAGCGGTAGCGTGAATGTTTACACTTTCTGAGCGTCCACGATGTCGCCTTTATTTGCAATGTTTCAATGCTGCATTATATGTTACTGCACATCAGCAATATAATAAAACGTGTCGGAATTTTTGATTATTGTAAAACTAATAATCATAAAGTGTTGTCCTGAAATCGAAAAACTGAAAACTTTTTTTTTTTTTTTTTTTTGGTAGGACATGTTATAAACCTCCTGCACTATATATTATACGTCCTTAAACTTAGTGATCAAAAATAAGAAAATAAGTACCGCTAGATAATTGTCTAATACCAGAAGTGATATTGGCGTGTCCACGGGTACAGAATCTGCAGCACCATTTTCAATTGATATTATTTCAAAGCTTCGTTTATTTATTTATTTTGTAACATTTTTCTAATATGCTTCATAGAGAAATATTTCATTCTTATGCTCTAATATGTGCAGAATAATTCGTCAGTCAAATGTTGCAATTACAATTTGGATGAGAATGTCTTAAGTTCCTTCCATGAAGTGTTTACATATGTAGTTTACTGAGTTGTAACGTATTATTTGAAATCTGTGGCTCTGAACTTTATGGAATTGCCATTAATATTGTTGAAGAGTTAGTGACAATTCGAAATGCAATAACACGCGTAACATGGTGCTGAAGATCCTGTCCACGGGTACAGGATCTTCTGCACCACTTTCACTTGCTGTTATTTTAAATCTGTTTAGTCATTTATTTTGCAACATTTTTTTAATGCTTTATAGAGAATATTTCGTTCTCGTACTCAAATACCGACAAAAGTCAATTGCATTTGACTGCATTGAAGTCATTTGTGAGTCAACTGCTGTAACTGCAGTTTGGATGGGGATGCTTAATCTCTTCCATGAAGTGTTTGCAAACGTGGTTTACTGAGTTGTAACGTATTATTTGAAATCGGTGGCTCTGAATCTCATAGAATTGCCATTTATATTGTTGAAGAATAAGTGACAATACAAAATACAGTGACATAATCAGCTTAAATCTTTGCTGAAATGGTTAAAAACAGGGAATGGTTTTTTTGTTGATTAGTCTCATGTCAAGAACTTTCTTGTGAAGTTTTAATGACACTGATGATAAGAAGAACAGCCTGAAATGTGAATGTAAATCCTAATGGCTCAAAATTGAGACTCAAGTGCTTAATTTTTCGGCCCTTTTAATCATATACGCTCAAGATATTAAACTTTGTTCCCCTTGTAAATACATTTTTAATGAATTATTATTGAAAGAACTTGCAAACTTTTACATGCCATTTCAAATTTTAATCATACAAATGTCAGGTCAGAGTTAAATATGCGTGCGCAAGATGATGCATAAATATGGAACGTGAATGGTCTTGTCTCCTTAATGTTACTGTGAATCTCGGAACTCATTCCTTGTTGGAAGAATGAGAGATGTGTGGTTTTCCTGTATTTTCTCTTCACTTTAAAAAAAATTCGAATGACAATTATCAAGGAAGAAACGTTTCAGGGTGGGCACTTAATTCTTTGGTTTTAAATTCATTATTTGGAAAGAATTGTTTATTATAAAAGAAAATAAAAACCATCTGAATTATCTTTTTGTACGAATTTCTTTACATCATTAATTTGCAAAGCGGTTAAACTATCGAGTCAATACGCTTGTTTAGAAATAATTCCCTTTAATGCATAATGATACTCATTCATAAACATGAATGATGTATACGAAAAAAGCATCATTATAAATATCATTTCACTCATAAACATTAATGATACTCATTAAATACTTGTAGAATGATGAAAATTGAACACTTTCATTGAATCTAATAATTTTTATTTTTATTTAAAATGGAAATATAATTCTTTTCAGAGCTTAAGAGGTGGCTACCTTAGGTAATCTTATTTTTTAATATCTTATTTATTTCATCTTTCATCCCTATTTCAGTGAAATTCATTATTTTTAAAATACCATGTTTTAAAGCGCCCTATTTTTAAAACTAGACCTGTGAGATTTTAGTTTTTTTTTTTTTTTAATGTTAGATGCTATTTCGTAGACTTGTCACATTATTTCAATACAGATTTCCAATGCCTTTTAATTCTACTTCTCCGGAGAAAAGATGCGTACCTTTGGATCGACAACTGTTTCATTACTGTCAGCATACTTTTTAACTGTATGAAAATAGTGCATCAACAATTGTATTGTAACACCAGACAATTTCATTGGATGACGGCTTAAAAAACTTCTGGCTTTGAATAGTTTTGGATCATTAGGCATTTTCCGAAATTTTTCAAACTCCTTGAAGAAATAGTTTCCTTGTTAATGAAACTCTTCCGACAGTTTGAATTCAAGTGAACTGCAACTATCTCAAAAGTTTCCTTGTTAATAGTTTTTTTTTTTTGCTTTTTACATCCCCTTGTGGCGCGCGTTCCTTTTTTTCTTATTTCTTAAATAGTTGTTTGCTTTTTTTAACCCACGCTTAGAGTTTTTCCACTTGTTGCTGTAGCTCAGACAATAACACAGAGCTTCCGATTTTCTTGTTAAAGAACAAGCTTCCAAAAACTTCCGATTGTTTGAACTTGTAAAGTTAGTTGATCTGTCTGTATCCTTTGTGGTATGAAGGTCGTCTAACTCGTGCCTCACTTCTGACCTTTAAATCATTTGCCACTTGAAGTGGCTTTCGAGGAAACCACCCCCCTCTGCCATTAACTAGAGTAGCCAAGCGTTTTTTTGATTAAGGGACAGTTTTGTTATGTGCGGTTGAGTCCTCTCTTTTTTGTTCTTTTAAATTCCCCCTTTTTCGGGGAAGAATTACCTCTTTGATTTCTTCTAGCGCGCCGATGTGGCAGTGGAAATGTGAAATGCTATTTTTAATGGCTTATTTTTATAGTCCCTGCCTATATTTAGATAAGTCTTTCTTCATTTTCAGGTTCTTCGGTATGAGAATGAAGAGACATTGTCTAAATGTCTTTCTAAATTGGACTATGATAATGAACACAAATTCATTATGATAATGAGCACATATTTAATACACTTTTATTAAAAGAAATTCGTTTGAGACCGGTGATATGATGTCCCACGACGAAAACATGTTTCATTTAATATGCAGTTTCTCAAAAGGTCGTTTACAATTTTTTAGGATATTTCAAGCATATAGTAATAAATCTTTTTTCAATACAACATGGGGTCGCAAACGCAAAAGACTACATCCACTAAACTTGTAGATGCTTCTTTATCAGTGAATTAAGTCCTTATCTATTATTAGATAAGCGTTTTTTTATTTTCAGGTTCTTCAGTATGAAAATGAACAGACATTTCCTATATGTGTTTTAAAATTAGACACGGTTCATCATTGTGATACTGACCACATATTTAACGCATTTTCTTTAAGCTTGAGAAATAGAATCTTTTCACGTAACGACATGTTTTTTATGTTGCACGACAGAATAAACTACACGTTTCATCTAATTTGCTAGTTTCCCAAAAAGTCATTTACAAATTTGTAGGATATTTCAAGCATATAATAATAAATCATTTTTTTTTTCAATACAGTATGGTGTCGTTAACTTATAAGACTACATCTATAGACGACTCTTTATCAGTGAATTAAGTTCTTGTCTATTATTGGATAAGAGTTTCATCACCTGCAGGTTCTTCAGCATATGAATTGGCAGGTATGGTCTAAATGTGTTTTCAAATTGGGCGTGGCGTATCATTATGATAATGAGTGCATATTTAATGCACTTTCATTAAGTTTGAGAAATAGAATCTTTTCATATGACGTGACAACCTATGACAAAAGCAATTACGCATTTAATCTATTGCAAAATTTATCAAATAGTCGTTAACAATTTTTAAGAATATTTTACGCGTATATTAATAAATCATTTTTTCAAAACAGCATGGAGTCTCGAGCGCAAAAGACTACTTTTGCAGATGACTGTTTATCAGTGAATTAAAGTGAAGTAATTATCAGTGAAGCTGCACAGTTGCATTACAGGCTGTAAGGGGAGGGATTCCTGAGCAAGCAGAACGTGGTATTGAAAACAAGCCGTTGGAGTATTTAAAGCATTCAAAGGACTTGCTGTCTGAGTTCATTACACGCTTCGCATGTTGTAATTCATGCTACTGGCTTGTTATACTATTGTCAATTTTCATTCCATTAAGTTTGTGTTGTGCAATTGTTTTAACAATGTATTCTATTTAAACCACTGATGGTGGTCTCTGTGGAGGTCGAAATTTAAGTTTGCAATTTAATGTTTGACTGAAACATTTATTTGCTCCTCTGCGCGTGACCAACTCTTAAAGTTTGTAGGGATTCTGTTTTAGTGTTGGTAGTCTTGAGTTGTACTGTGACGACCTCCCGTTTTCTTCACGCAAGATGCGCGTGGCATTCTTAAATTAGATAGGTGACGCGTACTTGTCGTGCGTCACGCGGACATGCATTGACTTCAAAGTCAATATTTGATCGATTTTTTTCCTACAGTTATTTCTTATGCTTGTGCAGGAATCTTTCTTTAGAATTTGATTCAGCACAGCATAGTGATAAGCTAATTATCTGTAGTGAGTCACTAACTGTTGAAAAAAAAACGGAATTGTTTAACAGTTTATTATTTTTATTCAGGAACATGCTAATTTATCAGTTCAATCTATACATGTACAACTCAGTTTCAAACACATAGATAAATTCATGTTTATTTCAACCTTATTTCTTTAATTTGTTTTGAAAATATCTTAAGCTCCTAATTTTCCATCGTTTCCTTTCCTTTCATTCTCTTTCTTTCTTTTTGAAGAAACCCTGCTGCACGAAAATGTCTGTATTTTCCTTTATGAATGAATATTCATAAAGGAAAATGTCCTATTACGAAAATTATACCTTTTTAAAAAAATATTCCGTCAATTTGTTTTCAGTTGTGTTGCTTTCCGGCTAAGGATAACAAAATAAATTATTTGTTGAGTATTTCAAGCTGCCGATACCTGTTTTCAAGTTGAAATGCGGTCTGTCTTGTCTTAAATTCATACTATTTTAAGAGTATTAAGTAATTTCGTAACTACTAATTTTGTTGTATGTTTATCTTTTGATATCAATAAAGTAGCTTTGATTGAAGATTAATTTTGTGGATTGGATTAATAACAGTTCAATTTTTATCGCAGTAGGGTTAAAAGAATCTGTTTTAGCTTGTGAATGTTTTGTACAAGAAATTTCTATTTTTTATCTACAGCTTCACAAAGACTACCAGAAGGAAATTTTAGGTTATTTTTTAAAAAGGTATCTCAAATAGCATTATGGCCAATAGATATGCAGAAAAGTAAAATATTACTAAAAGTAATGTTTTGGATCTAAATATATCTTATATACAGACTGTAGGGTAAAAGGCTCATTTTAACATCACATATCAGGCATTTGAAGAAACTGTTTTTTTATAGAATTTACATTAAAAGTGTACAACCTCTGTATTTTTTCATGTGTATATAAACATGATAACTCATAAATTCATCAAGTTAGAGGAATCATTTTCAGTAGGGGGAAGGTGTTGTATCTCAGGACATATAGACCATGGGTGAAAAGGCTCAATTTAAAATCTTATATCAAGCATTTGAAGAAACGGTCTTTCTTT
>JAPMOQ010000970.1:168547-179069 GCA_026543055.1 Argiope trifasciata | reverse complement strand
AATGAATCTCGAGCGAAGCGGCTCCTTTTTGTTCATTTACGTTCTTCCGCGTCTGGTGGAATCAATTAATCATCCATCTCGCGGTTTCTCTTTTTTACTTCATCGAGAAACACATGACGCGTCGGGGGTGTAGCTCAGTGGTAGAGCGTTCGCTATGCATGTGAAAGGCCCGGGGTTCGATCCCCCAACCTCCAATTTTTACTTCCTTAATTTGGATAGTGGAAGATAGTGCAACACGACATGTGCAGAATTCATTACATTACTTCCTGGCATAATTTTTTTTTTGTAAATGAGATAGATTTAAATATTTGTTAAAGGATACTTAATGAATACTGTTTCAGAAACTATGAATATAGAAGTTTGGCAGTTTTAAGTCGAATTTTTGACACAAATTAACAATCAGGAAAATTGGAGAATGTTGGCTGTATTGGTATTAAAAATCAAGATTCAGAATCTTTGCTAGAGACTTCCATTCCATTCATGATGCTAAAGTCGGTCATTCTAGTAAATTCTTTTTTTAGAGTTCTACTACATTCCGAACGGGTGCAGAGAGATCTATTGTACTGTTGCTGTTGTTTAGACAATGTTTAGTGTTTCTTTTTGTGCATTGTTGAATTCTGCAAAAACTATCTTCATGTGCTCCTCATCTGCTTTTGCTATTTTTTTTCTATTTTTGCATGAAATAAGGCACCATTGTTCCTTACCCAGTTTTCTGAATTTCTTTCACCTTATAATTAAATAAATTAAACGGATTTCCATAAAATTCACTGTAAAAGCTTATTTATTTGAGCTGAAATACAATACATTAAATTAGCTTCTCGGAAGAATAGTATCTCTCTTCTAAGATTTATAAGAATATCTAATATAGAAAGAAATTTAATATAATATTAACTTTTATAAATTTACCAAAATTTTTCAACAAAATGAGATTTTAAGGCACGCAGATAAATTTTTTTTGCGAATTTCATGCAATGCCAATGTGAATCCTTTCTCGTAGTCGATTCCTTGACTAATGTAGAAAACAATCTTATAAGATGCATACTATCAACAGAAAATAACATATTTTGAAACTGTTATCTTTTGACAAACAAAAGAAAATGTTCACTCTAGAAATAGCAACGTTTGTATGATTTGATTTCAAAATTAAACGCCTTATGACAAGCTGTTTTGAACTTAAATACTTTTATCCTGTTCAACTTTGACCCATTGAACTTTTTCAGAAATTAACAAATATTTTATGTCCTGAAAATAGCTATAATGAAAAATCCATATATGTTTAAAGATAAATTTTCACGGAATGATGTTATGATAATTTAAATTTCTACTAAATCAATACATATACAAATTGAATCGAGCATTCTTTGAAAAAAGGCGATACTAATTAGATGGATGAAGTCTGTGATTGTATAGTAAAGTTACTTAAAAAAAAATGCAGAGTGAAACAACAGGCGATGTTTCTTGCACAAAAATCTGTGTACATAATACATATGTTGAAACTGTGTTTATTTATTTAATAATTTTGTAGTTCAACACGAGTCGCTTGTTTTTGCATTGCACTCTCTTCTGTCACATTACTAATATGTGATTTGATGAATATTCTAATCCCGCTTTACACTTCGGCAAGTTTGGGAAAAGATACATTCGAGATACTATCACATGTTCAAAATATCTTGAAAAAATGTGAAATTTTCAAAATAATATCTTGAAACAATAAAAGAATTAACAAACGTATACATTCAAAACATTATTATATAGTAGGCATTATCACACGTAACCCACCCAAAAATTACTCTCTACCCACTTTTTTAAAACTTTTTTTTATGGGATGATATATTAATACAAGCTCATGATCAGATCCTTTTCCATATAATTAATTAACTATAACAATTGTCTTTCACTTTTAATATCATAACCGAAAAATTCTCCGAAAACATTGCTAATAAAAATAATAGGAAATCTATCATAATATTCAAGAAGCTTTCATTAAAAGCTATATTCCCAAAACAAGCCTTAATGGATATCATTAACGATAAACGTTTTAAAAAAGATGACCATTAACTATTTTCGTATCGAATTGCAGTTAAAATATTAGCTTTTCTGAATCACAAAATTCATTTCCATATGATTTGATTTTTTAGTGTAATAAACTTTATATAGAATTGCAATTATTTTCAATTGTTGAAGGACAAGAATACAAGAGAATTTGTTGTCATAACAAAATGACAAAATTTGACTTGAAAACTAATTAAAATTTTAAAAATAGTTTATTAGTTTATATCAAAAGTTAATATTGATTTGTTTTACTTTCACGACTTTTTTATTAAAAATTCACTATTGTATTAACTATCTATAAAATTCGTCAAATCTTTTTGTACATTAGTATACGTGAATAAAAATTTTTAAAAATAATTTTTTTAAGTAAAATTTTTGAAATTTTGGAAGAAAAAACTAATCATCAGAGGCCAAGTGGTATTCTCGTCTTAATTTTTTTTTAATTTCCAGGCAATAAAATTATTTTAATTATTGTAATGTTTTTTTGCAAAAAGAATTTTTGCATTGTAAATAATTGACATGAAGATTTTTAAACTAATACAAATCACATATATCAGGTAATTTCAGACTTGCACTTATTTCCCTTAAAGTAAAAAGATCTGAAATGTGGTGCTGCCATCTATTGGTATTTGTACATACTTATTTTTATTCTGTTGTTCACGTTGGTTATTCGTTTCCGAGATTGAAGAAGATAAATTTATTAGCCTTGATTTACAGTATTATCAAATTTCATTTCATTGGGCTTCATTTTTTGAAGTTAAAAATGAATTTTAGCGATATACATATGATATCATGACAATTTTCATTATAATTAAGTTAGTCATTTTAATTTTACTCTGAATTTTAACATATATCCATAATTTGAAATAGAACTTCTTTACTGACATAATAAAGTGACATCCATATATCTGAATTGATATAAACTATTATTATAATTGCAGTACGTTATAGCAAACACATATGATACATGTATATGGAATATAATTTTTATTCACATTCTGTAATCTAAATTTGGCATTATGTATTTAAAAATTTAAAGAATGCTAGCATTTTTTTAATTTTTATATGCCAAACCGGTTTAGAATTTTGCAGGTAGTAAATAATTTTATAAAAGTGTTACTAAAATAACCCATTTTCAATTTTCATATTCCTGTGACGTCTACAGACGGATCATACATGCCACCAATCATCCAATCCTATGTTGGCTCATACCATGCTTACGTACTTTACCTTCAGCAAGAGGAAACCTTACCCAAAAAGCAAATTAGCAGGATGAAATGAAGATTCTTCAAATTAATACGAGCTGAATACATTGCTAAACTATTGCAGGACGAAAAAAATTGAACATTTTGAAATTTCTGAAAAAGAATCGAAACGAAAACTATAAAGAGTATCTAAAGTTTCTGATGGAAAATAGTTTCAATTTATGAATACAATAATCATCAATATTTATCAGTAAGTTGTCAGCATTTAGTTATGAAAAGAATTTTAACATCATTGTTTTCGCAAGTGCTGTTCTAATATTACTGTTGCTTAATTTCATTCTTGATAATGAATGAAGATAGGAGATTATATTCCACATACGATTTTCTAAAACAAATGATGCATTAATAAACACTTTCTTAAGCACTTTTAAACTTGTTTAGTGTTCTTGTAATCATTTCACTTACTTCCTCATATGCTTGATGCTTGAAATTTTAACCACTTGTGTATTATCGGAGGCAATACACTATCTTTATTCCTCAACAATTAATCATTATTTTAACTTAATTTTGATTTTATATAGTATTGCCAATGAAAGTAAATCTGGAAAATAATTGGACTCAAAATAAAAATCTACAAACTAGTTTAAAAACTTTAACCTCTGTTTTTTTTCTACTAAATTCATTTTATTTTAATTTCATCAACGAAAATGTTTCAGAATTACTTGGATATGAGATTGATCTAAAGGCCATAAATTAAGTAAGATTCTAGGCAAGCTTCAAAGTTGTAAAGAATCTTAATTCTTAGTAGATGAAAAAAAAGTTTTTGTTTGCTATTGTTTTGTTTATATTTTATAGTACAGTTAGCTATTGTTAATTAATAATAACTATTTATCAACATTATGAAGATGAAATTTTTTTCACATTAATTATAAAGAAAAGAGGTACTTATACACATTATTTTCAACTCACTCTATTAAATGTATAAGGCTCAAGTTTTTCCAAAAATATTCTTCAAATTCACGAATTCTTCCATTTCCATACATAAATAATTGAAATAATATTTTAAATCTTTCAAAACCTTTAATATTACATTTTCACTGTATTCAATATAATCGTTAATATCACAAAAAATGCATTTTTTTTTTCCTTCAAATTTTAGCAAGAGCTAGGTAGTTAAAAAAAATATAGACTTAAAGAAATGAGATTTTATTCAAGATCTTCTTACTAGAATTGCAGCTCGGTGCCATATTTTGGTTCCTGTTGATAGAAATTATATTCAAAAATTCAAATTTCAGATTCTGACAAATCTTTACGTTTTAGACCTTCCTGAGTTAAAAAAAAAATACATTTTCAGAAAATCTGCCTGTCTGTCTGCCCATGACAAAGATAACTCAAAATCTTTTTGAGCTAGAAGGATGAAATTTGATATGCAGTTCTTATACCAAAATTAAACATTTCATTGAAATATGAACAGATTCCTTTTCTAGAAAATCTGTCTGTCTGACTATTCGAATTCAAATTTACACGATAATACAAAACGAAGAGAAGTAGAGGAATAAACGAAAGAGTGTATAACATTTTGACTGCAGAATATGCAAATAAAATTTTGGAGAAACCAATCTTGTAAGTTTGATAAAGTGTTATCAAACTTCTTTATTATATGTGATTTTAGTTAACAATAAAATATGGAAGTGTATTATGATAACCAGCACAATCAAGATTTTCTTGAATAGAGTACTGAGAAATCAGAAAGCAGATTTGTTCGTTCCTTCACATTGTCATATACTTATTTAAAACGGCGATTTGACGGCGTCCTGGCATAGGGGTAGCGTGTCTTCCCTTTGATCTGTGAGTCCGAATTCGAGTCCCGGTTTAGGTATGTTTATTATTCAGTGATTTATCTGTCAGTAGCGTGAATATGCCTCCCTGTAAAAAGGGGTTGTGCAAGCGAATATGAAGCATGAAGTAGCTACGTCGTACTCTTGCCCTAGTTGGCGCTACTGAAGAAACAAGGGAAGTTAATTTATTCTTAAATCACTGACAGTTCTCTGTCAGCGGGCTTGTAAATTGCCAAAAGTAACAACAACGTTTGACGGTTTTTGTGTTTAGTTTCTTTCTCGTGTGAAAAAAACTTTATATGCTTCTAAGCTCTTTCTGTTTATTGGCTTGGTTCAAATTTTGATTCTCAATGACAATTTTGTTGTTTACTGTTGATATTTTGATATCAAGATCAGGCATTAAATTTCACCCTCCTGCCTCTTGGAGCTCCATTGTTATCCCAAGTTATTCAAACAGTAGAATCGTAAAATCAATTTACAGACACATTGGCCGCTTATCTGGGGCACATCTGTCAGTCTGATGTGGAAATCAGTCTCCGAATTTACGAATTAGTAAATTTGTCTTTTATCAGGTGACTGCGAACAAACAGAATTCCCATTATTCTGGTCCGTCCGAAAATTTAAGCATAGTCTACACTTTCACAAAAACATCTACCAATCGTTTTAGCTAAGCTTTCTTAAGGGTTGCCATATTCACTGCTAAACAGAAAAACAAACTGGCAGATATTCTTCAACAATTACTCATAAAAAATGTCATGTTAGTGATCTACCCATATCTCGAGATCATCTTTTTTAATAATCGCTGTTCTCTTTTTCCATGCGTATATGATCATGAAAAATGTCTTGAGGGATATATAATCCTTAGGATATACCTTCTAATCTGCAAAAACGTATAAATTCTCTAAAACTTTTATTTTCGATCCATTTTTTATATAATGTGAACAGTTAACCAACAACATTTTGTTCAATCCGTAAATTATGCATTCATAAAATGATATACATAATGCATTTTTTACCTTTACCTATTCTTCAATGCTCTTTTTACCTTACAATGCGACGCTGACCTGTGTTATTTCCCCTTTAATATCCATAAAGATTGTTGCCCTATATTTTCATGATACCTTTCTTCAATTCGGTTTAGTTTAAATTCAAGAGTGATACTACAATGAATTGAAGCTTATCACTCGCTAATCTCATATGCGTACTTTGAATCATCTGATTTAAGAAAGAATTTTTCGAGATAGGGACTATCGTATTATACAGTCTTTTTATGTTAATGATATTTGTAATATTTTTTTGGTATAATCATACTGATAAGTATTAAATCTTTTCATTTCGAAAACAAAATATAGTAATTTTAAGTATTTTAGAATAACTTAAAAAATAGGTGAAATACGTAACTACATACTTCTGATGTGTGAATTGCTTAGTGGTGAAATTGTTTCTTGAACATATCTTCTTTATATAATGATGACAATAGTAAATTTTGAAATATATTTGAAAACAATTATGAGAGGGAAAATTTTAAAATTTATCTTAATTTCAAATTAATTAAAAAAATTTAAAAATTTATCTTAATTTGAAATTAATTAAAAAAATTTAAAAATTTAAATCAAAAATATTCCAAAACGCACATTCCATCCCTCTGAACTAAAATTGAGATACATCTTTCAGCACTAGGTCTACCAGTTTGTCCCTCAAAGCTTACACAAGCGCAATCTCTTTTTATTATTAGGATAAAGATGCTGGGCCGCATTCATAAGTAGCGCAATATTTATTTTACATCTTATTACACTATATTATTATTAAAACAGATTCAACGTTAATGAAATTCAAGAGGAAAATATACACGTCTCGATTGAACAGGTGAATTCTCAGTGAGATTACAAAGCCACAATTACAGTGACGTTATCGCTAAGAGGCGTAATAATCGATTCAGTAAACACAAATAACCTAGTTTCCATCTGCTACACGTATTCACTCTTTACTGATAATGACATTGTAAATACTCACAAAGTAAAGAAGAGTCGTCAAGTGGTGCTCACATTTTGTCATTTCTAATTTACCGACTTTGATTTCGAATACCTTTAGACAAATAATTGAACTCGTTCACCTTCGTTTATGAGCTCGTTCATATAGTAGAAGTATCCGCTTAAGCAGGTTTTGTTGATCAGATTATAAAAATGCTTGATAATCCTAAGTAAATTCGTTTTACGTGATATACAGAAAATTGTGCAAGCAGTGTATTTTAACGAATATGGATGTGACTCAACCAAAAATACTTGATCAAATTTGTGAAAGGTGTAATTCAAAGATATTTGATACAGTGTGAGTTTGATGCTTTTTTCTCATCAGATTTTATGATAAATATCTGCTATGGGTTCATCGAAAAGAACTACTTTAAGAAAAAGAAAAACAGATGGACAACGTAGACCATTGGTTTCAGATGAAGTAAGCCTTATTTCTATTTATTAAAATCGCATATTGTTTTATTTACTATGCATAGTTTCCATTTTTAAAGCACATCTCCTTATACTTTGTATCATAAATGAAACCGAATAAAATATTTGAAATAAATTTGTTTCAAGTCATCAGATTATCTCTTTTCCATGAGAGATCTACATCTTGTCTCAAGACCCAAAATGCAAAAATTAGAACAACCAGTCATCACACGTTTTTGTATCTCTCACTAAATAGAGCATTAAGCATTTTTTCAAGCGGATATATCTGTTGAAATATGGGAAGATGACTGTCAAAATAAAAGTTTATTAATGTTTCTCAATAATTAACAAACACATTCAGACAGATAGATCTGATTTCTTTTAAAAAATTATTCCCTTTCTTGCACATTAAATAGTAGGAAAGATTATCTAAAAATTATTCAGTATTTAAATTATTAAACTATTGAGTGCGTCACTAACTTGTAATCATGATTTATTTAAAATTAATCGATTAATCAATGAGAATATAGAAATGTATATACTAGTTAGGATGTCACTGTTATGGTACCAACAGTAGGTTAACAAAATTTAATCGATTAATCAATGAAAATATATAAAAGTGTTCCTTGGTAAGTGTGTAAATGTTATGATATCATAATTTAATTAAGATTCATCAATTAATCAATAAAAATATAAAAATGTATACACCAGTAAGTGTGTCTCTGTTATGTTGTGTAGTTGCAACTTATGGGACTTCACAAACCCGCTGACAGATCTATCAACGATTTAAGCTGAATGAGCGTTTCTTGTTTTATCACTAGCGCCAACAAGGGACAAGGCTACGATTTAGCTACTTCATGCGTCACGTTCGACTGTAAGACTCGTTTTTGCAGGAAGGCTCATTTTTAGAGGGGGGGGGGGTTACATACCTCATAGAGAGAGTATAGAAGAACAGATATGCCCGAAATCAGACTCAAATCACGAGGAAGACGCGCTAATACTATACCAGGACGTTGGCTGATCACTGTCATAATTTTATTAAAATAAATCGATTAATTTGTGAAAATATCCAAATGCATTTTTATCGAAAACTAAAAATAATGATGATTTTGTATTAATTTGCCTAATCGGAATGAAGAAACAGATTAGCTTTAAACCAGATTTCTTAACCTCATTCTTAATTGAGATAATCTAGGATGAGAGGTGATCTAAAAAAAATTTCTTCGGGGTATAATTTATCAAATTATTAAATTTAACACTGTTATAATATCATAATTTAAATAAAATCAATCGATTAATTATTGGAAATATTAAAATGTATTTTCATCGAGAATTGAAAACCATAATAATTTTGTATAAATAAGCCCTCATTCAGAATGAGGAATCCGATTTAAGATTAATTAGGAAGAAATATGTTATAAAAATTCATTAAGATCTGAAATGTCACAGTATTATGTGTATCACTGTTATAATATCATAATTTAAATAAAATTAGTCCATTGATTTTTTGCTAATTAATTAAAATATTAAAATGGACGACAGAGACTCATAAGTATGTCCCTGTTATGATATAATTTAATTAAAATTAATCGATTAATTGTTGTAACTACTAAGATACATTTTTGTCGATAACTGAAAACCACGACGATTTTGTATTCATAAGCCCATTCAGAATGATGAATCTGATTACTTTTAATCCGGACTTCTTAACCTTATTCTTATTTAAGATTAATTAGGAAGAAATATGTTATAAAAAATGATTATGTCACACTTAAATGTCACACAAGTAAGAGCATCACTCTTAGGATATCTTAATTAAAATTAATTGATCAATTTATCTATTAATCCCTGAAAATGTAACAATGTATTTTTATCGAGCACTGGCAATCATGTATGATTTTAGAGCTGAGGCTGAAAAAATCCACATATCTTATTTACTCCACTGCTATGTTATTATACCTCTACTAAATTTAAGGGCCATAGGAACTTCAATAACTAAAACCTTCCTCAAAAATTGGTTAAAAGTGGTTCTTCCTAACGTAAGAAAATAAACGCAATAGCAATTTTTACTACAATTTTAAAATACATTTAAACTTATAATTCAGAATTTTCAAATGAAAAAATCACTAATTAAAACGTATGCATATATAAAAATAAACATGTTTTGCATAAACTATCAAAAACAAAATTCGTATGCGCGCAAAGTTTTTTAGAAAATTAGCAATTTGTATTATCAAATTTTTCACCAATTTACTCGATCAGAATATAACTTGATAACCATGCAATGTGACAAATATTTTAATAGATAAACTGCTTTTATGCTTTAAAACATATTTTTTACTTTATTTAATTAACATACTTTTAAAACATGATGATGCTTTTTTGAAAACATTTTAGCATATTAGCAAGCATTGAAAAAAAGTATGTATGAAAATGCCTTGATTTTGTATGAATTTCTTTATTACGTGCATATATAGCGTACTTGAAAAATTTCATATGGATGCGATGGACTATTTTTCCTTAATCATACTGACAAGCTGTGGAAAAGCAGCATTGAGAAAAATGACTTTTAAGTAAAAGTTTCTGAGTGAAAAGTCAACAATGACCTTCATGATTTTGACTATGTCTTTTAAACTACTTATCCCACACACATGTGCAATGCTAAAAAAAATATTGAGATGGATTTCGGCTATCAAAAGAAATAATTAAAAAGATAAAAATAATAATAATAAAGATTGAAAGGTCTTGCCGCTCCTTAAGATTATGAAATAAATCGAGAAGAAATAAAACCATGTAGAAATAAAGCCTTTTTGTACTTTAAGAGTATTTCTACAAGGACGTAAAATCGTGTATCGAAATTTTGAAACCGAATGTGATGAATAATAAAATACAATTTAATTTTGTGTTGATTCTTTTACATCAACACAAAAGATATATAATTGGCTGACAGCAGGCTGTTAATTACGTGATCCAAAATTTTATATAT
>JAPMOQ010000970.1:155644-168447 GCA_026543055.1 Argiope trifasciata | reverse complement strand
TCTATATACTTCTTTTCACTCTGTGAATAACGCTTTGTTACTTGCTTTGATACCAAGCTTTCTTTAACTTCTTTTCTTAGAAGCCCATTTCCTGCCCATTAAATGGAGTCCCATACAAAAATTCCTTAACTTACAAAGAAAATTAAATAAAAATAAACACTTTTTGGATTTACTAAATTTTTTTCAAACAATTCTTTCCCCAATTCCCATAATTTTTATAGAATATTCTTTAATATATTTTGAAATAACCCTTTTTGACTTTCTCGCTTAAGGTATAGTCTCCATCAAAAAATTCAAATGCCAGAATTTGATGAATCACTATGGTTTAGACCTCCCTGAGTTCGAAAAACACACTTTTGGTAAATGCCTATCTATCTGTGGCAAAATCAGTTTGATCTACACAGATGAAACTTGGCAAATGGTCTTTATACCAAATTTGCAGATTTCTGTCAAATTTTTTATAAACTCTGCTCTGAGGAATTGCTTCTGTCTGGCCGTTTGTGTATAATTTAACTCGATAACTATAAAACGGGAAGAGCTAAAATTCAATAAACGAGAAATCGATAAAATTTGATATACAGAATCAACACTTGAAGTCTAGACACCTATCATATTTTTCACCATATTCAATAAAAGATTGATTGTCTGTCGGTCTGTATTTTTAAAAACATGTAAACGCGATAACTTAAGTTGCAATGACTTAATATATCAAATTTGGTATGGGATTATGAGACAACATATACAGTTTTGTTTCAAAAGCTAGGTGCCTGCTTGCACCAGTTTCATTTTTGCACATGAACAAGTATACAAAGAATAGACATACAAATATAATAATTAACTAAATCAAAAATTAAAAATAATGAAATCACATAAACAATCATCCTTTATCCTCCTATTTCAAATTAGAATCACGGGTGAAATGCCGAGAAGTAAAAACTATTTTCAGAACAAAGAAACGAATCGAAAAAGTACGAAAAAAAAAATGTGTTAAGCCTAATTCCAAGCTCTTCATATTTTTACTATAATGTTTACCCAGAGTCTTTTCTGCGTAAAGGTATCAAGGAAATAAAAACTTAGATGTCAAATAAAGAATTGATTCTGGCACAGTTAAAAGAGTCCGTCGTGGCATTCGCTTTATTGGCCAGATGCTTCACTTAGATAATGCCAAACTCGTGAAATCCAGCACCTATCAGTATAAATGATAAAAGGAACATGAATTTATTGCTATCATAGATAAGCAGTCAAATGCTTTTTCTTAATTCGAATGAAAGGGATGCTATTATTTTTTAGTAATTTTCCCCTTTTCAAATTGGATTGCAAAGTTTAATTTCGAGGATTATCTGAATATGAATATCGCTGATATTTAAGTAAACATTCGATAAAGAAAACATAATCTAATCCAAAAAATGGTGAGTTCTTTGTTTTTTTTTAAAAAAATTCTTTAGAATTTATGCCTTGAATATTTAAATAGATCATGCTGATGTGAAATTCTTGAATTTCCGTTGCTTAAATATTAATAAAATATTGCAGAGAAATTTTATTAATTAGGAAAATTTTAAAAATTTGGATGTAAAAGTTTCTAATTAATAAAATAATTCGATCTCAATAGAATGATTTTTCTCTTATCTTTTAATTTTTTATTTACTTAATTCTGTCTGGCATTTTTATTGATAATAATTTTAAAAAATTACAACAATTGCTTTTGCCTGTTAAATACAAGTATTTCATATGATCTCAGTGATCGGGACTATTACTTTTTAAAATCCTGCATAATTCATTAAATGAAACAAATAAATAAAATTGCCAAAACCGCCATATGTTCCTTAAAATTTCTTGAAAAACATATTAATTGTAGAAATATTATTTATTTTTCCTAATTATATTTTCAAATCGATATAGAGTGTTTATTGATTGAAATTATTCTATTAATCTATTCAGGGTTTGCAAATACCATGTCATCTTGGTACTGTATTTGCAAACCATAAATTATTTATAAAATATTGATTAAAATATTATTACTATTTTTAAATTCAGAAAAAATTATTTTCGTTAAATGTAATCATTTTGAGACTTAGATTATCTTATATTTTGCTCTATTTTATTTAAAATCTATTCTTTGAATAAATGGAAATTTTACTATTATGTGGCAGCAAGTGTTGTTCTTTTGTATGAAGATTCAGTGAACATATTTCAAAAATAATTCATTTGCTATTATCAGCATTAATTGGGGTCAAATACAATATGCCTAAACATAGAGAGCCATGCTATGAGGCAAAAATAATCCGCAAAATCGTATTAATCAGCAAATCATGCTATCAAGATCAATTGACACCTGAAATCTGCATATTCAAATAGATTCATGCTATCAGGATCAATTGGTACCAGAAACAATCTGCAATAATGGAATAATTTACATTACTAGAATAAACAGAGAGCATATACAATCTGCAATAATCGAATTTCTGGATAATAAAATAACTAAAAAAAGTTATTTTTTTAAAGAAATAAACGAAATTGGCTCATAACGTGTTAATTTAGTGGCTACCAAAAGTATTATTTCCATTTTATATACCTTTTTTTGGTATTAAAATATACGTGATGATGTATAATATATGCGATATCATTCAAAGAGGATGTCTTGAGTCACATCTCGAGTTATTAATTTCTCTATGTTGTCTAAATTTTAAACGAAAATATTTCATTTTCGGATTTCTTTTTTTCTTTACATTCTACCCCTACGCTATATCGGAATTCGGGTAATTAGAATTCTTCTATACAATCACAAGATGACTTAACAAATATCAGATAAACAGCGTCAATTCAATTAATTTGAATGAAGATGCAGTTAATACACTAGTTTAGAAAATCAGTGTTTTAAGGCTATTTAAATTAATCTTGTTCAATTAGTTTTTAACAAAAATAGAAAAGGCATTTTGAATCAATTTTCTTAATTTCTGAATAATTTTTTTCTATGAAGCCTTTTGAATTTTGCCTCTGATGGCATTTTTTGTTCCGTTCATATTCAGCTTCATTTTTGCGTAACTGTATTTTAATGCCATTTTTTATCTTTGAATTTTGTTTTTCAAATTCTAAATTTTTATGAAAAATTTTAAGAAAAAGACTTTGAAATTACATTCTTATTTATTGCTTTTTTTAAAAAGTTTATACTATTATTTTTTTATATGATCTGCACATTTTGAGCAAGAAAGGAAGTATTATGTTTATTTGATAAGAATTGACACGTGTTTTAATGCTTCAAACTTTGAAAAAAAAATTAGTATTTATCAAAAAAGATTTTAAAAAATTTTAATACAATATATACATATATGCTTTTTTTCCTCAGTTCTTTTTACAGCTAACTAATATATTTCTTATAATTAAACATCTAACAGTTGATTTCAGAAACTTATAAATAGGTTTTTGCTTTATAATTTGAGCGTGTGTGTGTGCTTGCATGAGTGTATTGATATTTTAAAATCTAAATTAAATTAATTTTTATTTTCAAGTAAGTCATTTTATTTTAAAATTCTAAAATTTCTATTCTCTAATTTTAAAATTGATAAACATTTCTCCTATTTCATGATCCATCATCTTTTTTTTTATTTAATTAATTTTATTCGTGTTTTAGAAAATTGATGACTTCTCAATTTCCCTCTGCGAGTGAAGGAATAAAAATCAATAATGCTTACAGCATTCTTTCGAAGATATCTATGATTCCGTTGCATAAATCACTACATATCAAAGAAATCCTAATCAAAATCTTCCAATAAAATCACTGAAAGCAAATTTTTCTCTCACTTTTCGCTATTGTGTTGCGATGTAGACTGGCGGATTTCCCACCACTTTTCTTCTGTACAATTATGATTCCTGTGATAAAATAAGTCAAAGTTTAAAATTTTAAAAGTTTCTTCGAGTATGCCTAATACGTTTTCCCATGCAAAAAGCACACACACTAAAAAATATGCCTGTTACGCATGCACACCCACAGGCTTTAGGTATTTTTCAAAACCTACTATAAGCAAAAATTCAATATTTTATCAAAATATTCATTTCCAACTTAGTTGCACACCTCAACCCACTGAAAACATATTCACACTAGGTAATCATATTCTAAGCCTAGATCGAGGACGTGTCACAATGCAGATATTAGCAGACATTTCAAGTGTTCTTTTCGGATTTTCTTTCTTTTCTGTTCATTAATTTATATCATCCGCTGGTTTTAACTTTTTTTCATATAGAATAAAATATTTACTTTAGGTAATCATATTCTAAGCCTAGATCGAGAGCGTGTCACAATGCAGATATTTGTAAAGATTTCAAAAGCTTTCTTTTCGGACTTTCTCTCTTTTCTGTTCGTTATTTTTTATCATTTGCCATTTTTTACTTTCTCGTATATGAAATAAAAGAAAAGAAAATACTGCAACCATCATAAATTTGAATTCGAAAGTTAGGCATATTTCCAGTTTTGAAAAATCCTTGAATTCGAAAAGCATATTTTTAGAATAGTATTTGTCAATCTTTGACCACAATAACTGAAAAGCACTTTGTACTAAATTAATGTAGTTTGGAATATGTTCTTTACTTTAAATTTGTAGTTTCCTATCAAAAGTGGAACTAAATACATTCTGAGAAAGTCTGTCCATCCAACATCAGTGTAGATGTCAATTCCTTTTACACTTTAAAAAAAAACATTTTTAATTTAGTTTTATCATCTCAAATTAACAGCTGGAAGTTATATGATTATACGCAATGAATCTTGAAATTCATTCTAAAATAACTATATTTATGAAATCTTGAATAAAATAATGAAGCCTTTACATACATTAATACAGCATCTATAAAATCCAATTCTATCATTTATTGCTAAACGTGTTTTAAAAATTAGAAGGAATGGAAGTGTTTTTGTCATAAAGAGATATGAAGCAAAACCTTTTAGTTCAGAAGTTTAGTGATTCAAGATTAGCTTAAAAAATATTTTGACTGATTTCTGAACTAATATAAAGTGCATGTTCAATTAAAAAACATGAAATGCTCTATTTATTTGTATTTAAAAGCAATAAAACAAATTATTTTTTTTTAATTGCAGACTTAACGAATTCTGCCGCTCAAGAACTATAGAATATATTAGGAAATAATCGGACCAAATTTGTGCAAAAAAGCATCCAAAAGGTTCTTGAGATTTTATATGAAAATTGTGTCCAATCTTGAGGTTTTATATGAAAATTGTGCCCATAATTTAGAATTTGAGATATAACATTTAAAGATGCTTTATGAAAATAAATAAAATAAACAAAATTCAAACGATTTTATAAAGAAGATTGTTCAAAAATGAAGAATATAGAATAAAAAATATTCATATGCGAGCCAAAAACATCTTTTCAACATAGTCATCCTCCTAAAGGAGGAAAACCGGTCCTTCTTCTTCCTTTGTAACACATTCGGGTTCAAACTTACTGGTCTATTATAAAATCGTCATATCAAAAAATTAAAGAGTGAACTTAAAACATGTAAAAAAAAACCGCAAATGAATAAGAAATTTTTATAGTTTTTTAATCATTAAAATTTACTCTTATTATCAATTAAAGTTAACATTCCCCTGTCCCATTCACGATAAGGAGTATTTCTAGCCAGCTTCCCCACACCTGTTAAAACCCTCCATTGTTGAATGCCTCCAGATTGACTGATGGGAGATCTTCTTATCGTCGCATCTGGCCATTGGTGATGTCGGCTGAGGGACCACACGGGGGGTTCAATTTTTGGGATAAAGTTATCATATCTTCAAAAGAAAAGAGTGTGAGGTTATCTAGGTGCCAAATATTTTTCCATTGTGAGGGGACTATTATTGATACGTGTTCCAGAGCCATCAGTTACAAGGGCGCATCATTGAGAGTCATTTCCCACCAAAGGCTGGAGCCACAAATGAGTTAATTTTTTGCTGAACGACTGGCCGATAGAGCGCTCATGTGGCTAAATGGGTATATATATATATATATATATATATATATATATATATAATTAATAAGGATTAATATTGCCTCTTCTCATTCAAGTCTATGAAAAAGATTAACCGAGATTTCTGATCTACATCATTGCATTTCATAGTCGCAGCTTTCTCATTCAAGTTCATGACATTCGGTTAAAGAACGTTGTTCAAAATCTGTTCTACTTTTCAGAACTATTGATATACATACCATATGCTTAATTTCATTATTTACTATTTAGCTTTATTTTTGTATCCTTAAGTATACAAAAATACACACACACAATTCCAAAATTATTTCTTTAATTTTAGGGAACTCTTTAACATTAATATTCCCTAAAAATCTTGATGTCTATTCTTTTTTTGGACGATTAGAGTTTTTTTCTTTGTATATTCGACAAAAAATAAATATATGAAACATATTCTGGAGACTTATGAACATATTCAAGAAACATATTCTTTTTTCCTCTTGTGTAGATTTTCTTTGCGTGGCTGTCAATATATGAACTCATTGAACAATCTAATCGAGGTGTTATCTAACAAATATCTTTGTTGTAGAATAAAAGAAAACTTTCCAGTTTCTTTTAGATATTTTGAACTTATCTCTTTTTCTCCCTAAAAAATACTACTTTTATCATTCACGAAACTGGAAATGAAGCAGATATCGTTAGAGATAAAGTAGCAGATATCATAAAGGATGTAAGCTAAAACCCTTTCTAAATATAGTATGCAAATCGATTTGTATCAGAAAATTATTGTCCTTGGATATATAATAGTTTATCTGATAAAATAAAAAGTGTGGAAGTTTGCAGAAAATGTCCTTCGTGACAGCAACTTATCCGTTTTTTTTAATACAAAAACAATGAGTTGGACTTTTGTTCAGAAAAGTGATAAATAAAATCTTTTCAGCGAAATTTCCTCAATTTCAAAACTTCGAAATATAGAAAGGTAATGTGTAAGTAAACGAAAACATGCAATTATGTAACATATTTTGGAATCCGAAGTAAAAACTGTTTCAAATTAATCGAAGCATTGAATTTGTTTATTCACTAATTTCTTCTAATTATTATTATTCAACTAGGAAGGAACCAACTTTGTAAGATATGCGGTTAAGTAATATTCTCTCGATGCAAATAAAAGTTTTAAATAGAAGGAAATAATTAAAATTTAAAAAAAATAATACATAAGGTGCTCTGAAATAATTTATAGTCAGTTTCATAATGATTGGTATCAACTTGCTTTCGAATAGAATCTTCATAAAATTCATAATTTTTAATATTTTACAGTGTATGTTTTCATGATTGATATCAACATATGAAGACTTGCTTCCTGAATGGTTATGAAAAGATTACTTTCGACTTGAATCTTCATAATATGTAATAATTTATAGAGCATCCTTTAATGGTTAAAGTCAAAATTTAAATACTTTTTTAATGGATGATTATGCCATGATTGCTTTGTGTAATATCCATAACTTTGAGTAGTTTACAGTGCACATCTTAAAGGTTAATATCCATAATTAAAGACTTCCTTAACTGAATTATGATGACGTGCTTTCTTTCGAGTAGAATCTTCATAATATGGAAGAGTTTATAGAGAATATCTTACTGTTTATACCACCTTTAAAAACTTCTTTACTGAACCCCGTTGCCATGCTTACTGTTGAGTAGAATCTTCATAATATTCTTTCTTAACTTGGAGTAGTTTACAGTGCTTGCCGTAATCGTTAATAGCCATATTTAACGATTTTTTTGCTGAATTATTGTGATATGCTTTCTGATGAGTAGAATATTCATGATATAGAATAGTTTATAATACAAGCCTTAATAGATAGCACTGATATTTAAAGCAATATTTGGTGAACGATGATACTATGCTTGTTTTTTAGCAGAATCTTTATAGTATTCACAATCTGGAACAGTACACAGTGCATACCTTAATGAATAATTTTAACATTTAAAGAGTATCCTACTGAATTATGATGCCATGTTTGCTTTTGAGAAGTATTTGAATAATATTCATTATAAAAATGATTAACAATGCATGCGTTAATAGTTCATATCCTCATTTAAAGACTTACTGAATAATGATATCATGTTTACAGTCTTGTAGATTATTCATAATTTGTAATAGTTTACAGTGCATGCTTTAGTGGGTAATATCAGCATTTAAAGACTTCCTCACTGATTGTTGACATCATGCTTGCTATCCTGTAGAATCTTCATAATATTAATATCTGAAATAGTTTGCAGTGAATACTTTAATGGTTAATACTACATTTAAAGACTCCCTTAATTATGAAGCCATGCTTACTGTCGAGTAGAATATTCATGACATGGAGTCATTGATTCCACGATACTCTACTCGACGCTATATTCATCGATATTCTGCTGGAGTCGATATTCATTAATATTCTTCTCGACTACATAATATTCATGATAAGGAATAGTTTACAGTACATGCCTTAAAGGCTGATATCCACATGTAAAGGCTTCCTTACTGAAAATAAAATGCTTACTTTCGAATAGAATCTTCATAATATGAAGTAGTTTACAGTGTATGCACTAATGTTTAATGCCCACATTAAACGACTTCCTGATCGAAATTTGAAGTCATATTTACTTTCGAGTGGAAACTTCTAACATTTATAATTAGGAAACTACCACTTTGGCATTTTCATGCCAGATCAAAAGATTAGGTTCATCGACTGAAAAATATCATGAAGCAGTTGATAGAATACTGTTAAAATGCTGCATGCACGAACCAAATGGAGTGAGGTTTTTTATTAAGATGTCATTAACTCGGCATGACATTCTGAACCTTTAAAAAAAGGCCATGAATGCGATAAGTGCCCATATTCCCATGTATGAAATTTTTGTTTTTTGTAATATAGCAAATATGTAACATATAAGCAGACTGAAACTGAAATGGATTCAAAATTACAATTTTAGCAACAAGATCACATAAATTTTACTCCTTCTTTTTTTAGATTATCGTTTTTATATCCATGAGGTTGTCTAGACCAATGTCAGTCAACCCCCAGAGGGATTTAGACCAAAATTTACAACATATTTAAGCTTTAGAATGTAGAATCTCCATTTAGAAATTCCTCAATCTATATTTTCTACATTTCGTAGTTCTGGAGGGTCATCTTGTACACCCTTGTACCCATATATAAATTTTCTGCGAATCTGCTTCATTAAAAATTTGATGTAAAAGTCAAATAGCAAAAACCATCCATCTAACCGAAAAAGGTTTTTAGTTATTATGGTCACAGCATTAATGAAATATCTTGTTTGCAAACTATAGATCAATTGTTTGACGTATTTTGCTGAAAATAAGTTAAGTGTCTATATTTTAGGTGTTAAAATAGTGTAACAAATTTTATCTACTAAGCCTTTTGCATTTTGTTATGGTCGAATTCACTTGTATTTCTTGTAAATGGATTTCGTTCAAAATTGTCGTTCATAAGTGTCTATATTTTAGATATTAAAATTGTGTGACAGACTTTATCTATCAAGCCGTTTCCATCTTGTTATTGCCAAATTCACTTGTACTTCTTGTAAACAGATTTCGTTCGAAATTTGATAAAAATCTGCAAATTTAATAGTAATTCCATATGTCAAATTTGAGACGTCTGGTTCAAAGTGTTTTAAAGCTATAGTTTTCATAGACAGACAGACATAATGACAAAAATGTGATCTCTGCACTGACAGATCTGAAATGTTGCTTCGAAATTCCGTGTTCAAATTTTTTGACGATTACAATGCTTATTCTATACTTCGTATAGGAGAAAGTGAAAAAAAAAAAAATCAGCAGTCATGGTCTAGGCGGGAAGGGCGCCAAATTAGTGATGGTATTTCACGTTTAAAATTATTATAAAGTTTTTCGCGGAACTTTTAGAGATGAACTCTTTGTTGTCAGGGCACTGATAATTGTCAGTACTTGAATGGTGTCATTTCATGTAACACTAATTCCAAGTTATGTTTGTCATTGACTTGAGATAAACATAACTGCACATATCATCTTCATATAGCTGCATAGTCTTTTAAGCATTTGATTTAAGATATTTAAAAGATTCTGTTGACAAATAGGCATACCATTTTTGAATCGGCATTACAGCACGTGATAGCATGAATTTATCCTATTGATACAACTTAGCAAAACACTTGCTCTTGTATGATGAAAACTTATCAACTCATCACGAGAATCTGAAAGTTAATTCATATTGTTTTTAATTTCGTTGGACACAAAGATATGTTTCTAATTGTTTTTCTTCTGGATACAGATTGGCCGCTAAGGCCTAGTGGTAAAGCTCCGTTATCACTATTTACTGCAAACTCCTATTCACGGTTCAAATTTCTGTCGCATTAACAATCCCTCATGTATGGAGGCCAAGTCAGCATTAAATCGACGTCATAGGCGAAACGCCATTGGTGTGTTGCGCGATTTCTGATGACGGTGCCAGCTCAAGCGCCGTTCTCGTCGTTTGATCGGAGTTCAGAACTGCCCAAAACAATCAGGGTGGGGATTTTAAACAGGATTTTAATATTAACTTGAATATACAAAATTAAAGATATGTAAATAATCCATGTTCAAGAAGGCTTGTTAACCATTTGCCCTTAAATGTCTTTGCACATACGCAATTCAAAACGGTGCATATTTTTGTTGCTTTATTTATTAAAAAAAGTTTAATTGTTAAAATGCTTACATAGTGATAAGAAAATGTTGATTAACATTTCATAACTATGAATATAATATAACTTCTATCATACGGTAAAATCATCTCATAGACGTAACTCTATTGACCACTAAATAGATTCAATGTTGTAATCTCATTGGTGATATTAAGTCGTACCAATTTTGTTACTATGAAGCGTAACCGAAGAACCTAAAGATACAAAAAAAAAAACCCTAAAGATTGCAAAATTCATTTTTAGAGTTCAATCTTTACAATCTTTGTATGAAATAAATACAAAGGTGGCATTTTATTGCCCATATTTATATAATTTATATCAGTGTTCCATCAGATGTAGGCAAATATTTTTCGCAAATTCAATCCCTTAAAGAAAGACCAATTACCATAATATTATCCAGTCATTGGTAAACAGGTCGCTATCAATGGAAATTCTCACTCGACTCAAGGTCGAAAAAGTTATAACTTTTTAAGAAAAATATTTACGTGCGCGTTCCTGTAGGAAGTTCAATTTCCGTTCTAAAGCTAATAAAGTTCTTTATGGTGCTTAAGAAAAGAAAACAGAGTGAAAGCCTAAAAAATAGCTTTATTTTTTCCTTTATTTTTATCCAAGTTGTAATTAATTATCTCAGTTATTTGAAGTTTTTCAGAGGCAAATTTTACAGAAATACAAATGTTTCAATACTTTCTGGAAAGAAAACTCATCCAAATAAGCTCGATTTCAAAATTTCAGCAACTGATGGTTTCTTAATAGACATCCAATATCTAGCATGCTGTAATCAGTAGCAATTTAAGGTGGATTGCATTTTTACCACATATTTCATGAAACTTTCAACAAATTGTAATGTTGTGACACTTTTCCTTTCATAAAAAAAGAATTTTGGACATATTTCCAATATAAAATCACTTGGCGTTCCTAAAATATATTTAAGATTGTTTATGAGAGGAACTAAAATAGTCAAGTGAGACCAATACATGACGTAATGTAGATAAATATTTGAAATGTTATTACAAAATTTCATCAAAACAGCATTTTATCGAAAAATTTTACAAGTGAGTGCAATTAACTTTTGGATTAATTCACATTCATCAATACTTTACTTCTCAGGGGAAAATTAAGTTTTGATGGTGATATTGCTTTTTTTCAAAGAGGAAATTCCAGGTTGATTATAAATAAGTATCTCAACTTTACAAATCGGTTGAAAGAAAACAAAACAAAGTAAAGTCTCGTTGTTCATCATAAATCAAAAACAACAATTTAACATAGTTATAAGAGTTCAATGCGAACGCCTTTAGAAATGCGAAGGATAACGAAACGGTATGCTAATTGATCTCAAAATTTGTTCGGTATGCCATTCTGTGAAGTTTTGAAAGAATACAAATATTCCTGCATTGCAATATCTGTTTTATTTCTTTCACGTATCTGTATTCGAACTAGAGATTTTGACGAATTTACACATTTTAGACCTTCTTCAGTTCCTTTTTTATTAAAAATGTTCGTATGTCTGTTTGTCTGTGAACTCAAAACTAACTTTGCGCTAGACGGATGAAATTTGATTCACTGTCTGTACACCATATTGGTTGATTTTTACAAGATTTAGAGAAAAATCTGCTCTGAGAATGTTTGTCTGTTAGGCTATTCGAATATAAGTACGATAGCTACAAACCGAAGACTGCTAGATGGATAAAAATCGGCACATACATTTAACAACTTTAGAGATACATCTATCAAACTCTGCTGCAAATCCAGTGAGGGTTTGACCATCTATCAGTCTGTACCATTAGAAATATGTAATTGCGATAATTCGAAAACAGAATAAATTGAATATATTAAATTTGATAAAGGATCTTGTGACTACAAGTGCAGCTTTTTAAACAATTTTTTTCTCAGTTGTTTGCGAAAAAAACATGTAAAATACAGATTCAATTTTCGGTTGTTATTAACAGCATGCCAGGGATTAATCACCAAATAATTCTTAAGAATATCACAATACATTCAGTAAAAGTATTAAATTCGCATCAAAGATTGGTATTTCACAACTATTGTACACCAATACCATTGAAAGCCTTCATTGTTATTACATTTTTATTTAGGAGTCTACTGAAAGTATCGGGGAGATAACTTTC
>JAPMOQ010000970.1:141373-155634 GCA_026543055.1 Argiope trifasciata | reverse complement strand
AAACACTGGTGGGGTTTCATATGATTATGTAAAAGAATAAAATAATAAAAATAATAACAAGTTATTGTTATTATTATTACTAATTGCCTTCGGCGAACAGTTTATTCGTCCACATTAATTGCTATTTAGTCTATTAAATGATTATTTTTTATTAATCATTTCTTTACTTGATGCAACCAAAAGAAGATAAATTCATATATATATATATATATATATATATATATATATATATATATATACATACACACACACTGATGGAAAAAAAAATCCCAACACTAGGAAGGAGCTGTGCTAGATAAACGAAATTTGTTAGGCATGTTTATACATCCGAAAGATGACGTCGATTCAAATTTCGAGATACGCGCGTAAGTATGGCGCTAGTAGCGACACTATGAACATGCAAATGAGGTTTGCTTTAAATAAGCGCTGTAAGGTTCGTGGTCGTTATTTACAGTTCAGATTTAATGTAGTGGGTTAATGTTAGTCAAGGATGCCTCTGAGAAGACGAAGAAGCCATGATCAACAGCTCACTGAGTTTGAAAGAGGTCGTGTTGTAGGGCTATGAAAAGGTGGGTTTTCTTTCCGCGATATTGCTGAAAGACTTGGCAGGAATGTATCCATTGTGCATGAGTATTGGCGGCAGTGGTCAAGGGAAGGTACTGCCTCAAGAAGACCAGGTTCCGGGTGGTCACGTGGTACTACTGAGAGGAAAGACCATCGTTTTCGACGTATGGCTGTGGCTAATCGTACTGCGTCTGCAGCTGAAATTCGAGCTGCAGTTGGCACCACAGTGACACAACGAACTGTAACAAATCGGTTACTTCAAGGACAGCTCCGAGCCAGACGCCCTGTACAGTGCATTCCACTGACTCCAAACCACTGCCGTTTCCGACGTGAGTGGTGTCAAGCTAGAGCTCATTGGAGGACGGAGTGGAGATCTGTTGTATTTTCTGATGAAAGCCGGTTCTGCCTTGGTCGCAGTGATAGCCGTTTGTTGGTTAGAAGGAGGCCATGTGAACGCCTGCTAGTGACCTGTCTGCGGCCTAGACAAACAGGGCCTACTCCTGGAGTTATGGTTTGGGGAGCAATTTCGTATGTCAGCAGGAGCACTCTCGTGGTTATCCCACGCAACCTGACTGCAAATTTGTACGTCAGTCTAGTGATACAACCTGTTGTGCTGCCATTCATGAACATCATTCAAGGGGGGGGGGGTTCCAACAGGATAACGCTCGCCCTCATACCGCTGTTGTAACCCAACATGCTCTACAGAGTGTCGACATGTTGCATTGGCGTGCTAGATCACCAGATCTTTTTCCAATCGAGCACGTATGGGACGTCATTGGACGACAACTCCAGCGTCATCCACAACCAGCATTAACCGTCCCTGCATTGACCGCCCAAGTGCAACAGGGATGGAACTCCATCCCACAAACTGATATCCGACACCTGTACGACACAATGCATGCACGTTTGCATGCTTGCATTCAAAATTCTGGCGGTTACACTGGTTACTAATGTACCAACATTTCACATTTGAAATGGCTCTTCTCGCCAATGGCTCTACCTGTGATCTTGAAACTTTAATCAATTAAATATGTTACCTAAACAAATGTGCTCCTAAAATTTCATTACTGTACAGTAATTTTTTCTTGGTGTTGGGATTTTTTTTCCCATCAGTGTATATATGTGTTAATTTCTTTTATTTATTTTTAATGTAATCTACGCGTAGGGATGGAATGACGTCAGTTTCCATGGGTCTCCACAAATTCCAACCCCCAACCTGGACGCTCTAGCAGCGTCAGGAATTCTACTCAACAACTACTATGTAGAACGTCTTTGTTCACCTTCCAGAGCTGCTTTGCTGACGGGGAAGTATCCGATGCGTTTAGGTGAGTACAATTTGAGACTATTCAAATTTACACAAATAAATGCACGTTAAGTACACAAAATTTATAAATAAATAAAGTACATAAATAAATACACGTAAGTAAATAAATTCACACAAATAACACAAATAAATTTATGCACAAATTCCCAAAGTTACATAAATAACACTAATAAATACACCTAAAATTAGAATCATGTATGATTACAATTTCCCCTGTCAGTCTAATAAAAAGTATACTTGAAAGTATTATTCCGAAAAGGTTTTTAAGTTCTGCTTACAAGAAAAACAATATTCTCTTGCTTTGTAATGCATATTTAATTTTTTAAACTCAGTAAAAATAGTTATTCAAAATTATTGAAAAACATAAATTAAAAAAAATTGTAATGATTCATGAGATTAAGAAATTGAAATTTTTGAAGCATAATGAGACTATTTAGAAATCAGTACAATCTATATTTTCATATTCTTCGATTAAGGCTTAAAATTGCAAAATCTATTCTCTAGTAAAACTTCCTAATACTTTTTTCTAGTCAATAATATTGAGTCTTTAAACTGTTCAACTGTTCTTGTCAGGAATATTGAGTCTTTAGACTGTTAAGAGCTTAATATGTAATGCACTTTCTTGAAAACTTCTTATGAGAGGTCTGAGAGGATGTTATCAATTTCCATAGTCGTCATAACCATTATCCATCTGTCGATGATTAAACTTCTTTTCGTGCTCTACTAAATTTTCAGTTCAATATCTTCCTTTTTCTAGTTGAATATAGTTTTTGGTAATGCGGCGAATTCCGAATATTTTTGACTAGATTTTGAAGATTCATTAATTATATAAGTAAAGCGACGAAATAAACTTTGCTATAAATAGTTTCAAGCGTTTTTTCCGATATTTCTTTACGTATAATTATTGATATTTGATAATAAGAAATACTTTCAATTTCTGTGTCACATTGATTGGTATATACATATATAATATAATTTTTAATGCTTTGAGAGTTGTTATCAACAACTTTTTAATAGAAAGAGTTCTAATTTTTATCAAAGAAATATTTAGATCTTCGAAATGAGTACTAACTATTTAATATCTTTAAATCGGAAATAAATACACCTTTTCATTAAACAGATTTTATTAATGAGAAAGAAATAGTAAAACAATATTAGGCGAAATCCAGACGCAACTTTTCTGTTATTTTTTTTTTCTCGACTCCTAATGCGATTTGTAACCTTTGGACCAAAGTGTCAAACAACATAACAATTAATTATATGCACAAGAATCAAGAATGCGTGCGTAGGAGTTAACATTTCATTTTATAGGTATATACTTATTTTTACTTTAAATGCTAGCACTATTATCTTTCATAACTAACTATAAGAAAAAATAAATGAACTCTTTAGTTTCCCCATATTTTTTTCTAGGATTGCAGCATCATGTCATCAGAGCCTGTGAGCCCACAGCCCTTCCTGTAGAGGAGAAAATAATGCCACAATATTTTAAAGAATTGGGATATGCCACTCACATGGTGGGAAAGGTATGTCAGCTCAGTATGTCTTTAATCAGAGTAAAAATGCAAAGCAAATTTTTGTAAACCAGTCTTTTTATGTCAATATAAAGACTATAACCAAATCGCAAAAAGTAGTCGTGACAAAATTATACTTGTAATCACAAAATACCACTCCAAATTTGATATATTTATATATTGAGTTTTCTAACTATCGCGTTTAAATGTGTCTGAAAGAACAAACCGACAGAGAGTAAAACTTTTGTTGGAATTGGCTCAAAACTTTACTGAGATTTACATTATGGGCGTGTAACGATATATTAGTTTTGCTGCCACGAGATGACTGCACTAGTTAAACGACTATAAAGTGCAATGATAAACCATTTTTGTAATTTTTAAATATGTTCTCTTAATTCACTGTAATAATAATTTTAGCTGTTAACTGTAATTATAATTCGATCTGTTTTAAAAACGTGGTGGGTGGCGCGAGATTGATTCTGGCGTTGCTGTAATAAACTGTAAGATATTGGAAAATTTAAAAAATTCAGGAAATTAAAAAAAAAACTACATGGAATTACTAAATTGTCCATGTTGTTGTGGGCTCATTATTTATCAGCTTCGTTTTTATTTATTTTATTGGCTTATTATTTATCGCCATTTTTTATTTATTAGCTGATTATTTATTGGCTTATTATTTATCACCTTTTTTTATCGAATAGAGGGCGCCCCTACAACTGCACGAAAGTTGAGTATTTATTTATTTTCATCGTCCTAAAGTTACCAATTTATCTATTTGGCTATAACTAGATCCGAACTCGCGATCTTATGGTTCGTAGACAGATAACATGACCACAAGATTATAAAGAAACACTCTATCTTGAGGATGTTATCTGGCTTATAAAGCTTCCACAATAGGCGTTAAACCTATGTACCGAATGTTATTCATTTAGTTTTCTTCACTGTGTAATTAGTTTGTTTACCTATAGATTTTAAAAGACAAAAATGCTCTTATGTGGATTTTTGCCGAGCATCAAGGGCAAAATCACTGCTGTGGTTTTGAAATAAAATACGTGTTGACCATTAAAATATGAACATTCAATAAAGATATGATAAAATGTCATTCCAAAATCACAATGTGGGATATCGGCGATCATTTACTAATAGATGTCTATGTTGGTCGATTGTAAAAACTGGTTTTAAAAAGACAAAAAAAAAGTATGGGGATTTTTTCCAAGCAAAGTCAATGCTGTGGTTTTAAAGTAAAATACGCATTAACCATTAAAATATGGACATTCAATAAAGATATGATAACTGTTATTCCACAATCACAATGTGGGCATATCGGCAATTGATCATTTAATAATATATATCTATGTTGATCGATTGTAAAGGCCGGTTTTAAGGGAAATTACAACCTCTTGAAAAAAAAATTGGCAAATTGTTTGAAATAACAGGTAAGAGAGGAATTAAAATGCTGCCTCTTTTAGTAGCTCCAGTACTAGTGGTAACTTTTATGATATTGCTATGAAGCTATGAAGTCTGGTACTGTTGCACAGTTTGGGAGCATCAACATTTCGCATTAGTAAGAGATGGAGCGCTAAATTTAAACTCCAGCTTATGAGAAGATACATATGTTAACTCTAGGGAGTTGTGGAATTCAACGCTTAGATATATATATATATAACTCACATAAATACAATAATAATACAAAAAATATATACATAGATATAAAAAATATATGCATAAATATATACATACACATAAATACAAAAATATATGCATATTCATGAATACAAAAATATATACATTAATACAAAAAATATATAACTCACATAAATACAATTTAACTACAAAAGCACACAGCTAACTTGAAAACGAATTATTTACAGGTGTACCTGAAATAAAACAAAAAAACCAACCAATTAATCAAAATCAAAATCGTATCCAGTGAAAATACAGTTGGCAATAATTAGAACATACTGCTTATGAGTGAATTTTGAAACCATTTGGAGTAAATTTTCTATGGGAGTTGGGGGAAACAATCTACTATCAATTTTCTACGCAGTGCAGATTAGATATCTCTAATGCCCTTTATTATGTTTTATTTTAATTCAAAAGTACTTCAGAGTGGATCCGTAAGATCGATTAATAAACAATGTTTGATTTTAAATGCCTCAAACACTAAGAAAATAAACACAATCGTATGACACAATCGGTAGAAAATATGTGAAACCTAATATTGTTAGCGTGGGAAGAAATGTAGCCCTGCTCTCATTTTTGGCGAGATTTGGCCACAGAATTTTGGCTCGAAAGTTAATTTTTAATTTATAAAAAATTAACCTTGATAAATAGTAGCCTATGTCTTATTCCAGACTATAATTTATACCTGTGCCAAATTTCATGCCATTCCGTTCAACCATTCTGACGTGACTAAATCATCCATCGAAACTTTCACATTTATAATAATAGTATAGATTATTTCACTATCAACCCACAGTTCATAATCGTAATGAATGCTTAATAAATGACAAAATTAAATTATTAAATATTTATTAAACTTATTGGCTGTACATTGTATTTTTATCGTCTTGCTTTTAAATAATTTATGCAATTACAAAGTGCTATTTTTTTTCTAGTGGCATTTAGGTTATAGGAAGAAAGAACACACTCCTGCTTATAGAGGTTTTGATAGTTTCTTCGGGTATTACAATGGTTACATCGATCACTACGACTACACCCACTTTACTCAATCCAGAACAACATTTCCTGAGGTAAGAACTGTAATAAGTTATTAGATTTCATAATCCAGTGATTTTTTTAAATCTTATATCCGAATACATAGCTTCATTTTTATTTTTGGAATGTTATATTTCTTTTGAGAAAGTTGTTATGGATAAAACTCAAATTGAAATGCAAAGTGAAATGGCATAATAATTATGGAAAGAAAAATATAAATTATGCTGTTATTCTGCGAATTTTTCATACCTTTCCAACTTCTCAGTAGTCCTAATTGTTATAGGTACAAGAAACGAAAACACTTTTTTTTAAAATTATGTCTATCCCTCTGTCTAGCTACCTAAGAATGTGATTTCTGAAAAATACTTTAAATGAGAAAGAGGAACTTTGATGCATGATAGTTATACCAGGTTTTTGAAAATTTTATCAAATGTTTAATGAAATCCATTCAAAGGAAATATATTTGACTGGATGTACAAATATAAATCAACAATATATCATCACAACATGATGTCTCAAAATAACTCTAAAGTTCTTTACTCTAAGTTATGTTAGACAAATTTTACTTAGGAAATGTTATCTTAAAAATAATGCCCTTCAGCTAGCTATAGATGCAAATAGCGTGCAAAAATGCAAGTTTGTATCGTTGTTAATATGGTTTTATAAAGTTATCTTAATTGTGGAAATGAAGGTAAATTTCATAATCCTTCTAGAAAATGCTGAAAATTCTTTTCATTCCGTTATGGCGCAATTCATATTGTGTTGATCTGGCACGATTATATTCCTACATTTCTATGATCCTAGCACTGAAATAGATCTATTCCTTGCAATGTATTTCCCTTTTTCTATCTGGTGACGACCCATGGTGGTGAGAAAGAGGGTTTTAAATGACAATTCGATAGGCCCATGTGTTATCTTTCTTCACTGACGAATCCAAAAATCTTGAATGAATCTTAAGTGAATATTGCATCCACCAATCGACCTTGAAATACTCTAGACAACAGACTTATTGGCAGCCGTCTGTATGGAAAATGCTTTTAGTTTCCTTGCATTTATACTTTTAAAAATAAATGTAATTTTTATTTCCGTATTCCTAAATCATCCTTCTTTTTCACCTGAAATGATTTCTCTTCTCATTCTCCAACTACTTGCAAAAGTCGTTCTTTGGTGTTCGAAAATAATTGGACACAATTTTCATTGCAAGAAGCTTTCGGGCCGCGGTGGCCTGGGGGTAAAGTCACGGCTTCGGAACCGGAGGGTTTCAGGTTCTTCGATTCCACCGAAGAACCGTCGTGTGAGGGGGTCTCTTGCACGTTAAATCTGTCAGGCCAAACGTCCTCCCGTTGGTGTGGTGTGGTGCGGAGAGGGGGGTGCCACTTCAGGTGTCGTCCTCGTCATCTGATCTTGGTTCACAATTACGAGGTCCGTCCCAAAATAGCCCTCGTGTTGATTTAAAACGGGACGTTAATATAACTAAACTAAACTAAGCAAGAAGCTTTCATTAAGGTCACATAATGATTGGAAAATGACCTTTTTTGGATATACTCAATATAAATATTTGTATTTGCATTGTCATAATGATTATTTGTTTCTTGCAGTTCTTTTTTGGAGTCGACTTGCATAACGAAACAGGAGAAGTGAAAGACGTACGAGGTCAGTATGCAGCTGACTTGTTTACGGAAAAAGCAAAGGATATTATTCAAAATCACGACGTTTCACAGGTAATATTTTGTATACTTTGCAGGCATCAAATAACTTTAGTTAATACAGCTGTTAGATCCATTGTTACATAAAATCAAAATATAAATATTTCTAAGCTATGAAATCGAAATAAAGAAAGCTGGTTACAGTTAGATCTTATCCACCGTCCATGGAATAAAAATATTTTCAAAAAATAAAAATAATAAATTCGAATTATAAACGAGGTCATAGAAAAAAATTCTGCTGCCTTACTATAATTGGAAAAAATTGGAAACATAATTGCATTTATAGTATTTAATTAGGAATTATGTTCCTTATATAGCTTCACTTCTTTATAGTACTGGTTTTAGGAACGCGCAGTTTTGTATTTCGTTTTAATACTTGTTGTTTGCATAAACTATTTTGTATATTTTTATATGCAAAGCAAATCGTAAATTGACCTTTTATTTTTATTATATTTTTTAATATATTCCCCAATTTATTATTACAAAATTATTGAATTATCGTCGTCTTTCTCAAATTCAGTAAGAGATTGCGTCATGATGTTGGAATCAAAATGTAATTGAAATAAATTAATTCTCTACTGTAATTTAGCTCTGGAGGTATTAAAATAATTCCTTGTCATCCCGATCTTGTAGCTATACTGCATAATTTCTCTGTTTTTGTTATTTTAAACAACAAAAAAAAAACATTAGACAGTAGTCATTCCTTTTCTTCTTTGACCTTTATATATTTTTGGATAAAATTGAAAACGGTTACATAGAAAGACTTTACACACTGATTAGGATCATTTCAACACTTGTAAAAATTGAACAAAAGATTGCATCAAGTTTAAATAAATTATCTTCATGTAAAAAGCATTTTCAGAAGTTCTTTGCAAGAATGCTGAAAAGCGTAAAACTCGTAGCTGATTTAATTTTTGCTATCTAACGAAATATTTTTTAAGGTAATTTTGAAAGTTAAAAATAGAAAGAAATTGATTCCATAATGGCTTAAACAAATTTCCTATTGCTGTTATTTAGCATTTAGATTATTGATTTTGAGTCAAAAAGATACATACATTTCATGTTTTAACAAAATTAAAAAAACCAGCTTTTGAAGAATATTATAAATTTTTCGATTAGCATTCTCGATACAGTAAGGAAAAGAAGTAAATCATAGTATATATTAGTTTATTCATATCAACGTCTCTTTTTAAAGCAACACTAGGGCTATTTTGAGAAAGCTTTAGTAATTTTGAAACCCGGTCAGATGACTAGGACGACGCTTGAGATTTCCACCCCCTCTTTAAACATCCACAACACTTCAGCGGAAGGACGTTTGGCTCCGGCGGGTTTAAAAAGAGGAATGATGTTTCTTCGGTGGAATTGGGTCTCGAATATAAAATTTATCAATTATACATAAATGAATTCATAATGTTAATAATTATAATAGAAAATATTTTAAAAGGACCCTTTTTGTGTGATATGAATTCTAAACCAAAGTAACCAAATGAATGCAACGATTTTCATAACATCCAAAAATCTTATACATTACAATACCTTCAATTTATCCGCACGAACAGAGACAAAAAAAATTATACTATGCATTTTTTAATATCTCATACATTTAAAAATATACTTAAGAATCGTTACGTTCAGGAAATTATTCAATTAAATCTATCGCAATATATACTAAATATCAAAGAAATACCCCTAACTTGCAAAAAAAGACCCTAAATTTACTTTCGAAGGAAATATATTTAAATAA
The DNA here is from genome assembly GCA_026543055.1 of Argiope trifasciata. Taxonomy (NCBI): domain Eukaryota; kingdom Metazoa; phylum Arthropoda; class Arachnida; order Araneae; family Araneidae; genus Argiope; species Argiope trifasciata. Next base: position 146,064 of record JAPMOQ010000970.1, on the reverse strand, counting down.
ATCAAATTTACAGCAATCAATTTCTGAAGGAATTTAACAAAATTCTAGATCAAAACAATTTTATTCCAAAGTAAAATAATTATTTCAAAGATGTTTTTTATAATCTTACAAATGTGAATTTTTTTTAAAGTATTCTTTATTGTGTTTAAAATAATCATTGAAACATTACTTCTCATGGCTATTTATCTTCCTCCCAGCCACTTTTTCTCTATCTTGCTCATCTGGCAGTACACACAGGAAATAACCACATGCCTCTGCAAGCCCCCCACGATCTAGTGAACCAGTTTGGTCATATCAAAAATGACTCAAGAAGAACTTTTGCAGGTGAGTTAGGCTTTCTAATGTGCTTACTGACAATAGGAAATATATTTATCGCAATGCATATCTTATGTTTCAGGTATGGTCTCAGGGTTAGACAGATCAGTCGGAGATGTATTCCAGGCCCTACATGAGAGAGACATGCTTTCCAACAGTATCTTCATTTTTTCTTCTGACAACGGTGGAGAATCGAACGAAACCATCGGTGGCTTCAGTTCCAACTATCCACTGCGAGGCAAAAAATATCAAGTCTGGGAAGGCGGTGTCAGAGTCCCTGGTTTCATCTGGAGTCCGCTGTTCCAGCTTCAAGAACCAAGAGTCTCAACGCAGCTGATGCATATAACAGATTGGCTGCCTACACTCTATTCCGCTGCTGGTGAGCTCTTATTATTCTTTTTAACACGTTCCCTGCCAGACCATTTTTTGAAGACTTAACGTGCAGGCAGCGTGGGGCGTATGCGCCCCACGCTTTACATTTGTATTATTTTGAGTCTGGCGTATGACTTACAGTTATTAAAATAGCGCAAAAATCATAATTATCAAGGAAAGGTTGTATAATTTAATATGCATAACACAGCAAACCAATAAATTTATTTTTCTAGGAATTAGTTAAACAAATACCTGGCTGAATATTACTATGTCAAACAAGGAGCATACTCACATATATATTTTTTATCATGCGTGTATCAGTTTAAAATATAACATTTTAGTTAAATTCAAGTTTGTATGCAATTACAAACCCATGTTACGATGAACTTTGTTAAAGCATGGCAAACTTAAGTGTGGTTTATCCTCACAACTATCGCAAAATGTTGCAACTTTTAAAGTATAGTTTCTTGCCAATTGAGAGTGCAAATTTTTCCCATTTCTTTTGTAACAAATTTTACAGTGCCTTCTTATCGAATTAAAGTTGACTTCCTTTTTTTTTAATTTCGTGTCAATTTCTTCTTTGTTCAATTCGTTGAGAATTATTATTACACGACATCAGATTCATTGCTAGTTTTTTTTCGGAATTCGATGTTTGTTATTTTTCGGTTTGTAAGATTGTTATATATAATCCATGAAATCACGACAACTGTGTTTAGGCAAAGTTTAAATACAGGTTTCTATACCACTTTACTGATTTTCGTAGAGGACTGCAATATGAAGCCATTTGATAGGATATGTATACAAAAGACTTGCCTTCATTATAATCCACAATAACACGCGAAAAAGTGACGGATCGAAATGCGAGGAAGGCAGAAAAAAGGTAACGGAGAAAAGTAAATTGCCCATCACGCAGCGTGGGGCGTATACACTCAACGATTAAATGAGGGCATCAGCAGTAGTATTAAGATGCCCATAATTAACTTCATAAATAATTTTTAAAAAATTCTTCATTTTACAATGATAATACCAAATGGCTTGAACGGAATTTTCAGCTTGGGGTGCATGCACCCCACGGCAGTAAACGCGTTAATGTGGTTGCATTAAGATTTCTTTAGTATTTAATGTTTTGATCCTGACCGATCAAATAAGAGAGTAGAGTTTCAGCTAATCGTTTATTTATAGCTATATATTTACTTAAGAACAACTTGTTCTAATATAGGTTAAAATATTTTATGTGTACACTATTTGGAAGTTGATGACATTTATTTGTCAATCGAAAATTGGAGATTTATTGTGAAAAGAGTTATCCATAAATTCGGAGAAATAATACCACCAGAAACTAACAAGGTGTTACTAAACACCTCTACTCCAAGGTGGAGCGTAATTCTCCAGTCTGCAATCCAAAACGCCTCCCTCCTGTCCTTAAAAAAAACCGCAGTTTATCTCTGTCCAATCTTCGCTTCCTATTCCACATTGGTGCACATGATCTCTATATTGCCCAATAGCTGTTCAGCAAAATGCCCCTTTCAGTAGCCCCAGCTGATTGTGGTAATGTCCGTTAATGACGCGTCCTCATAACTGACCATTCTGGAGCCCGTGTTAACAGTAGTCCCTTCACAATGGGAAAAATTTAGCATCCAGATGGTTTGACACCCCTTCCTCTTGAAGGTACAATAAGTGTCTCTTAGCAATGAAACCTCACGAAAGTTAATTGCCATCCAATATGGCAATTAACTTTTAATGTTGCTCCTTTTTCTGTAATTTCATATCGTCTCTTTTATTGTACATATAATTTCTGTCCAAATGGTTGCAGATTTCTTTTATATCAGAAATTTTTGTTACAGAACAATTTACCATCACTTCTGTAGAATATCAATTGCTATATGCTTTTCAAAATATTCCTGAAAATTGAAAATTCTCCTGATGTTGAAATATTTATTAATGAAAATTCTTTAAAAAAATAAACTAAGTTACCTGGAATATATTCAAACTTAGGATAGTTTTATGATGCCTAAAATTGTGCTTACTTTATCAATTTCCTATTTAATTATTTTTTTGTTGAATTTTTTCAACATGACCAAAAATTTTAAATTTTGCATTGTTTCTGACGCTTAATAATTATGATAAAAGACAAGGTATTATTACTTTATCATGATCATAATTTAAAAAATCAGAGTTCATTTATCACTGTTTTACTGTTTTAATTATATTTCATAAGTGGTAGAGTTTTCGAATCTAATTCCGAAAAGCAAATGTATCTAAATAATAAAATTAAACTCTCTAATGATTAAACTGATATTCAAATCCAAAATTTAAAATTAAATTCAATATTTCTTTATTTGGGTGGTTCAAAATACTAATTTGATTATATAAATCCTAAAATGGAAAAGAAATATGTAAACTTTTAAACCTTCAGATTTGTTTTAATTACAAATTGCAATTCATAGGAGGAGACGTCGAACGCCTGGGAAATATAGACGGCCAAAGCATATGGAATACATTTGTAAACAATACCCCATCACCACGTCAGGAGATACTTCACAACATCGATCCCATAGATAATGTCTCTGCCATCAGAAGAGGAGATTTCAAACTGGTCTTTGGCAAATTGCCAGCAGGAGTGGAATCCTGGACAGGCCGTCAAGTTCTTGAAGACATGAAGAAGCCAGAATCCATGGACGAGTGGGTTTTCAAGAACGGAAGTAAAACCAGGGATGTCTTACTCAAGATAGGGTCCTACTTGCCAAAGGTTCCAGACACGTGGAGACATCAAACTGAAGCTCGCTGCAGAGGAGGCCCTGAGACTTCCAACGTTTGCAAACCAGACGAGACACCTTGTCTTTTCAATATAGCTGAAGATCCGTGTGAAACTACAAATGTTGCTGATATACATCCTGAAGTAAGCAATCCATTACAATATGTAACTCTCTTGGTAAAACTGGTTGGCTTGAATTACATTCACATTATCACAGACAATGATTTAATAATTAGAATTTTTAATAGATAATAATTTTCTGCTGCTGGGTCAACTGTTCCATATATTAAATCATTCCCATTTGCATTCGGAAAAGCTAAGTTTAATCTTTATTCGATCAATGTCATTTGTGAGAGGTTTGGCTTCTCGATTATTCGTATAGTAGCCCCATAATGAAATGAAGGGGGTGTGGTCTCTCTAAATTTTTCTCGCATACATTCTTATCCTATATCTTTCATCGAGCAACTCTTTTATAAATATTTATTTCGCATATCAAAGAAAGTGCTTTGAACATTATGGATAACACTTTATATTTAGATAAGAATTTGCTTTTTAAGTTTATCTATAAAGGTAACTTTTCTGAAAAAACATTTCAGTTAAAAAAATTATTGTTAATTATTAGATACCAAAAGATGGCACCACCAGTACAAGCAGAACCTTAGTAATTTTTTTAGTAATTAACTATTAGAGCCATTTTCTATCTTCTGCCATGCTGATAATGTCATATGGCGACCTCTCGGATCCGATTTCAACATGAAAAAACTAAGCAGAATTTCAAAATTATAAATAATAATAGATCATCTGTAAAATGAATACTGTAATATAGCAGATTGTTTAAACTAACATGTTAAACTAAGTGCATACATGATTTTTTATTTTAAATGATTAGTTCCTATGTAGGTAAGATTGAAAAATATTCATATGCAATCAGAATATGCTTCGTTACTAAAAATGTTCTCTAAAAAAACATGATTTAATAAAATTAATAAAAATAATAAAAACTGCTGAATTAATCTCAGTCACGCAGACACTCAACTTATTTGGCCAGAGAGCTCTCTACATGGTTTTCTGTGTAAATAGTAGATTTTTCTGTCAATATTTAAGAAATTTTAACTGGCTATAGATAAAAATTCTAATAAAACTCTTAAAATTAATTATAGTCGATATCTAATCATCTATAAAATCTATAAATTAATTATAGCCGATATTTAATAACCTATGAATATATAATTTATAATATCTACACATT
>JAPMOQ010000970.1:120435-141363 GCA_026543055.1 Argiope trifasciata | reverse complement strand
ATTCAAAATTGAGTATTGATTGCTTATATTTCTAGTTAAAGGAACAAAAATACTTTTTTAAACGAAACATTTTTAATACCGTGTCATTAAGTATGACTGTAATTCTCTCTACTATTGTTTACAGAATATTTTTAAAAACCTCCTTAAAGAATAAAAGAGTTTTTGATAAGTCTTTTGCAATAAAGTGAATTACAAAAAGTTAAGAATAGATTCTTTTATTTATTCTTCATAATTTAATGTTCAGATCCTTCACGGTAAATAAAACTTGCTCTAAAGTATTTCATTCTTAATGAGTATCTTTCAAACGTATGTACAAGTCCACGTATGGTTCGAGTTTAGCCAATTGTCAAATCTCTACAACTCTACCCATCTTTCCACTCACCCGTATTTTGACTAAATAAATTCATTTTGGGGCATGCGCAAAAGCGTGGAGGATTTTAGAATTCGAAAATAAACAATAAGTAATTTTAAAGGACATATCTTTTAAATTGCATTTACAGTTTTCTCTTAGTTAAAAAAAACACACTTTCAAAGGAAATTAACGTTGGCAGAAACAGTACAAGCCTCGGGAGAGTCATTCCATCTAACAATAACTTTTAAATTCTGTCTCTTTTCGTCGTGTATTGCTATTATTTATTGATTGAAGAAATATTTTCTTTCAATACTAATTGCTATTGGTATTGATTGAAGAAATATTTTGATAGTATCAAATGGATACTCTGTTGACCAATATATGCCTGACTAACACACATTAATTTTAACAAATATACTAATTTCAAAGTGTAAAAATTAAAGTTAATCGATCTATTAAATTTTCATACAAAATTTCATTCCTATCAAAATGAACGATAGTAGTCTGGTAGTCATATATCAGTAATTCAATCAGTATCAGTCAAAATTTTATTTCTTTATTTATTTAATTTTATTTATTTTAAAAATTTTTATTCAATTATTATTTTATAATTTTTTGACCAATGAAACGGTTTTAAAGCCTATATATACAACGAAAGCTGGAGAATTCGAAACTGTTTTTTAGTGCGAATATATCAGAATTTTGAAATTATTTTTTGAAATCTTGCATTTTTTTACAACTTAAAATTAAAACAAACATTTAAAAATTTAAATTTATTTTTGTTTAATTGAAAGCAAAAAATAAAAATGTGAAAAAATATTATTCTTTAATAATCTTCGTCTTTTAAATATTCAACGTTTTATATCATAGAATAGCTAAAAACTTTGAAACAATTCATTTGAAGGCGTAATAATATACAATATAACTGAATCAAAAAGAAATAAAAATTTGATATTACTCAGTATTATTCAATCAAAAAGAATTAATAAATGCTATTCAGTTTGATTTAAACAAAAAGCAATTTGCAAAAGCACTAAGCAAAAAGCATAAAACAAAATATTCTAACACTGCACAAAAATTCTAATATTAATAAAATGACTATATAGTGCAATTGAATGAAAAATAAATAAAAAATTGGTACTATACAGCGTAATTCAATCAAAAAGAACCACATCAAAAATGATTCATATTTACAAGGATGAGGAAGTTAGACGCATGCATGACATTTTTTGGGGGGTGGGAGAGGTGAATTTGTTTTTAGGGAATGACAAACTTAACAAAATCACTTCATAGCAAACAGCTGACAGCATCCTAGCTTAAGGTTCGAGTCCTGGTTCTGGCATGGTTGTTCTTCCCATGTGTCGCGCTCCAGAATGACGCTATGTAAATCAAACTATAACTTGGTAATAATTTTATGGCAACATGAAAGTTGTAACAAATTTCTTGGAAAGTAAACACCGGTTGTTCTACGCTACGCTTTTGTGTGTGTGTTTTATATAATTTTCAGAGATTATTATACGTTTATATATAGCAGCATGCAATATTTTGGTGCCGAAATACTCATTTAGAACCTAACTACGAATAAAATTACGAATTAATACTTCGTTAAACCAACGAACTTTGATTTTTGGAACTCTGCCAACTTCGATCTCCACGGAAGAAAAAAAAAAGAATGGCGACGAAAGACGAACTACTAACGCAATTGAAAAGGAAACGAAAAACTATCCGAAGTAATATTACTTGTTTCTCAACGGATATTAATAATTTTATGAGCGATATTTCGAAGGAAGACGTGGAATATACGTTAAATCGTTTAACATGTGCTTTGAAAGAAATGAAAATTGTTGACGATGAAATTCATGCTCTTTTTACGGATGAGGAATACGAAAGTGATATTGGCCAATGCGAAATCTACGCAGATGATGCTGAACGCTCAATCTTTAAGGCCCGAAAAATCATCCAAAACAAATTATCGCCAACCATTAACGCCAGCAATAACGTTAACAGTGATATTGATAATGCCAATTTGGCTATGAATCCACAATCTGTACAGATTGCACCTGTTACTCAAACTTACACAGTGAAATTTCCAACGATAAAATTAGAAACATTTGAAGGAGATATAGAGAATTGGCAAAGTTTTTGGGAACAATTTCAGTCTTCTGTAGATTCCAATCCAAATTTATCAACTATTGATAAACATGTTTTTTTGAGAGGTTACTTACAAAATGAACCTAAACGATTAGTTGATAGTATCAGCATTATTGCAGACATATATGAAACAACTAAAAAGCTTCTAATGGACAAATATGGTGATAAAAATAGAATTATTCAAACTCATTTAGATTTCTTAGAAAATTTAACGCCAATCCACAATCCATCGTCAACTTCACTGAATGAAGTTTATATTGAGTGCAACAGAAGATTACAAGCTCTACGTGCTTTAGGAGAAGATATTGACGCATACGGTAGAGTCTTAACTCCAAAAATTTTACGTACATTCCCTGGTGATATTTGTTGCCGCTGGGTTATTTATGCGAAACGACACACAGCTAATACAGTTTCTCTCCGAAGAAGTTGAAGCAGCTTTGACTACTTTGAAAATAAAAGGTGATGTTGTAGTACTATTTACCCCCACTGCAGCCTTTAACGTTAATACTAAGCTGACTTCTGCATCAAAGAAAAAGAATAATAAACCATTTTGAGAATTTTGTGAAACTTCTGGCTATTGGGCTCAAAAATGTGAAACTATAACGGACTAAGTTACTCGCATACAAAAACTAAAATCCTCCAACCGCTGCTTCTTGTGCACAAATCGAGGACCCAGATTATCAAATTGTCCACGTAAAGACAGTGTTCGTTGCTCAAAATGCAAGAAGAAACATCATGTTTCCATTTGTCCGCCTGCTCAAAATAATCAACTAGTAATAGCAAATAGTAATGTGAACCACATAAACATTCCCAAAACAATTTTTACTCATTTACAAACTGCTCGCCTGTATGTTACAGGCCCCACAGGCATTACAAAACTAACACGCTGTATCCTAGATGGAGGCAGTCAGGCAAGTTTTGTAGACACAAACCTGATTGAAACACTTCAGCTTAAAGTTATGAGCTCTGACACACTGAATGTTCAAGCATTTGAATCTTCTACTACTCGAGAACAACGTCGATGCGTTCAACTCTCTCTTTCGAGTTTGTGGAGCAAGCAAACAGTTTCAATCACAGCATTTGAGAGCTCCAACACTATACTTCACATCCTACTGTGCCAACAGAAATTGCTCACTTTGCTCGTCAGAGGAGACTGCCACTTGCTGATCCACCGGATGACTCTTCATTACCAATAGAACTGCTGATTGGTGGTGATAATTACTGGAAAATTGTTACTGAGAAGCCCCAATCAAGCTTTCAGAATCTTTCGTCATGGTTCCATCAATGTTTGATTGGATTCTCAGTGGGTCAAGGACGCACACTACTATAATTGAAAATGCATCTGTTAATCACATTTCGGTACAAGATTCAACTGATTGCTTAAATGATCAGATACGATGCTTATGGGAACTGGACTCCATAGGCATACAGGAAATACAAAAAAGAAAAATGACGATTCGTGATGAAGAAATATTGTCAGATTTCTACAAAACTTATGAAAATGAAGACAATCGAAGAGTAGTTTCTCTGCCTTGGAAACCAACAGCTCCACTTCTGTCCGATAACAAAGTTACTGCTGAAAAAATATTCGATTCTCTTCGAAGAAGACTTGCATCTAGTGACACTTTGAAGACACAATATTACAAATGCATGCAAAATTACATTGAACAAGAACATGTTGAAGTCTGTCCTACAGATGAATCAAATGAGAAACCAACATACTACCTCCCTCATCATGCTGTAAAAAAGAAGACACAAACCGAATCAAAATGGAGAATTGTGCTTGATGCTTCATCACATGTTCCAGGAATGCCGTCACTGAATGACTCTCTGGAAGCTGATCCAAATCTCCTTCCTGAAATTGTTGGCTGTCTATTGAGATTCTGAATGCATAAATACGCTGTTGCATGTGATGGGAAACAAGCCTTTTTGCAGTTATTACTACACAAAAATGACAGAAACGTAACAAGATTTTTATGGTATAAATTAGAAAATGGTTCAAATGGAATTGCTACCTTCACTGATGAAGTAACTGAATATAGATTTACACGCTTACCATTTGGACTTACTTGCTCACCATTCTTACTAAGTGCTGCAACACGAGAACTAGCTGACAACCACCAGAAAGAATTTCCAATTGCTGCACCACTGATAGACAAGCATATATATATGGATGACTTTCTTACTAGTGTTGAATATGAATCATGGATAACAATCCTGTATCATGAGATTGAAAATTTAATGTCACTAATGAAATTGCCAATGGATAAATGGGCTACAAATTCTTCGAAACTTAAGGATATCCTGCAAACGCATGAAAAAGCTTACAAAACAGATGCAACCATACTTGGTATTGACTGGAATACAATTGATGATACTTTAGGCAATGGATTCAAGACATTTTTCCGTATCCTTAGAGATAAACCCCTACAAAGAGATGGTTACTACGCTGCATTGCTAGCTTCTATGATCCCTTAGGACTTTATTCGCCTTTTACGATCCTCGGAAAAATCATTTTTCAGGATACCTGGATACTCGGAATAAAATTGGATGAAATACTGCCAGTAAACTTATCTACTTTGTGGTATGCAGCTGTACAAGAAATGAGCGATATTTATTCCCTACAGATTCCTCGAAGTTTAAATATTTCATCACATATCCCATTTGCAATTCATGTGTTTTGTAATGCATCTCAACGTGCCTACGGTGCAGTATTGTACATTGTCACTCTTCAAGATAACGAGCCGAAAGTGCATGTAGTGTGTAGTAGGAATAAACTAACACCTATCAAGAGAATTACCCTACCCCGTTTGGAACTTTTGGCTGCACTAATGGGAACACGATTGTTACAATACTTTTGTACTGAAACTAATACCTGTTCTGGAAAGGCAATAATGTGGAGTGATTCTCAAGTTGCGTTGGGATGGATTCGTGGATTCGCAGTGACCCCAACAAATGAAAAACATTTGTTTGCAATAGAGTAACCATACTAATCCTTCACAGTGGAGGCATTGCCCTGGCACGGACAATCCGGCTGACAAACTCTCACGAGGGGTCACATCATCGACACTCAAAAACTTAGACATTTGGTGGAAGGGTCCTGAATGGCTAGTTAAATCTGAAGAAAATTGGCCAGTTTCAAAAACTGTCAATGAAGAAATCAGTCAGAAGCTAAAAAACAAAAAGTACAGACCCTTCACATTGCATCTACTCAGCCAGTAATAAATAATGAACACTACAGTTCATACTTAAAACTCTTACGCGTAACGTCATGGATTCTTCGATTTATCAACAACTGATAAACCCGACAACATCTTACTTCAGAATTAACGACTGATGAACTAAACAAGGCAAGAAACTATTGGATTTCAGTTGTGCAAAAACAGTGTTTTCCTGAAGAAATCAACGCGCTAGAGAATAATCTTTCCTTACCTAAAACCTCAAAAATTTCTCGTTTTCGCCCATTTCTAATGGAGAATATTTTACGACTTGGTGGTAGGCTACAATTCGCCCTGATACCGCTTGAGCAAAAACATCCAATACTACTCGAAGGATCACATTATTTTGTGCACTTGTTGATTAGACACACGCACATCCGTCTACATCATTTAGGTGTTCGTGTAGTTCTTTCAGAATTACGCTCCGAGTTTTGGATACTGCGAGGTCGTCAAGCCATCAAGCGAGTGATCAAAACCTGCTTATCATGCAAACTATCCCATGCTTTGAGTTCTAATGAAGTAGAAGCCCCTCTTCCAGCTGACAGACTTACTCCTTGTTTACCTTTTGATACTACTGGAATAGATTTTGCAGGCCCAGTTTATATTAAGACCCTTAAACCTTCAAATACAGCTTACATCACCCTATTTACATGTTCTACTACTAGAGCCTTGCATATCGAACTTGTTTCTGACCTTTCTGTAGACAAATTTCTTTTGGCCTTGCAAAGATTTGTCAGTAGAAGAGGACTTCCACACATTATATACAGTGATAACGCTACTACCTTCCATGCTGCAAACAAAGAACTAATTTTCCTTTGGAATACGTTGACTTCAGCGAAAGTGCAGCAATTCTATGCTCACAATGGAATAAAATGGAAATTTATTGCACCACGAGCAGCTTGGTGGGGAGGATGGTGGGAGCGACTAATAGGTCTAACCAAACGATGTCTTCGAAAATCCCTTGGCCGCTCATTACTAGATGAGGAAGCCTTAACTACTGTACTAGTATTAATAGAAGCCTCACTCAACAGTAGACCTTTGATGTATGAGCGTGGTGAGAACGATACAGAGGAAACTTTGATCCCAGCTCATTTCCTAACTGGTCGAAAGTTGACCACTGCTTCATCCGAAACCGAGTCTAGAAATAACAAGCTCACAAAAGTTTACAGGCAACAGCAAGACCTACTGGACACATTCTGGAAAAGATGGTCCAAAGAATATCTTTTGGAGTTACGAACATACCATCAAGTTAGAAAGACAAAGCAATCACCGCGAGTGCGAGTTGGAGATTTGGTCCTAATGCAGGAAGATCTACGACCTCGACAAATGTGGAAGAAAGTACTCGTGGTGAAGTTAATCGATGGTCGTGACGGACGAACTCGCACCTGCATCCTTCGTGTCCAAGGGAAAGAGTTCAACTGGTCGTACCTCTGGAGGTTGACCAGGGTGGGGAGGACGTCGCGCTCCAGAATGACGCTATGTAAATCAAACTATAACTTTGTATTAATTTTGTGGCAACATGAAAGTTGTAACGGAAATTTCTTGGAAAATAAACACCGGTTGTTCTAAGCTACGCTTTTGTGTGTGTGTTGTATATAATTTTCAGAGATTATTATACGTTTATATATAGCAGCATGCAATACCATGTATTCTATCAGTGAGATGAGTGAATAAGCCTCACCACCCTCAAAAAGGGACTGTGCTAGCGAATGTGTGTGCATGTGTGTGTGCCATCACTTGAGCTAGAAGTCAGACTTCTGCGTTCTGGTGCTTAGGGGTCTTTACCCTCGAAAGCCACTACATTTCCTTCCCGCGTTAACATGGACATGATATCATCATAGTAAACATCTTCAAACTTTCCTTATTTTCATGGATAGAATATTTTGCGATAACGGAATAAGGAATGGGTAGAATGTATTGTGTTTTTTGACATTTAATGAGTTGCATTCGATATTAATTTAAACATCATCTGGTGGAAACAACGACAAGTAACTTTGTCACTGAACTAAAGTAACGTAAAACTATATCAAATTTAAATAAAAGCAATACTTTTTATTACCACTTGAATGACTAGATAAAAGATTTTCCTTATTCTAGTACCTTGAAAAGGGTTAAGATTTAATGGCTGAGAATATCCTTAGCAGTAAAATCAAGAAAATGTTTCGAACTTGCTACGAAACAGCATTATGTTTTAAAAATTAACCAAATTTATTGCTTTTATCTTAGAAGTAATTGCCCCGAAGTAATAACTTCAGACATTCTATAAAATTATATTCACCTACTGCTTTTCATAGCAATTTGCTTTACTTCGGGAAAATCTATTACAAACGAAAGAAGTTTTGCATTTTGTCCATATTTAAACAAAGTTGTCCCTCCTTGGTATGTAATTCAACTCATAAAATCTTTACATCGTTTTACCAACTACATTTTTTTAATTTCTCAGAATATTTAGGAGAGATTTAATTATATTTGTAAGAAAAATTTTGTTCAAGTACTTATACAGTTATAAATTATGTTTAAATTCTGCTTCGGTGATCTCAAGATGTTGTTTCAACTCAGGTATTCAATATTACTTGATAGCTTTTGCACTGTAATTCAAACTTTGAATTTTGTCACAGACAATTAAAAGGGTGAATGAACGCAAGGAATAGTTCAGATACAAAGTAATACAGACTGAATGCTTATCACAAAAACTGAAATTGTAATTTATTTACTCAGGAATATTTCTCAAAGCACTAGAACATAGAAAGCTTTCATCAGATAATTCAAATGCTATTTGAAATTCGACTCTTTAGATTGAATTTTTATTCGCAAACCATCTAGCAATGCTGAGTGCAATTTTTTTGTTGGTTTTTTCATATATAAATATTAAATACAATTTAGTCCAAAGATTCTCTAGTCATGAGGGCCAGGAATTTAAAATTTGAAATATATTTATTTAGAAATTATTTTTGAAAATTCATTCTTTGGCAATAAATTTTACCTTTCCATCAGAGGTGACATATTCAAATGTTTAAGATTATTTCTCACATTTCTTTTAGCATATATATAAATGTCAAATGTAATTATCTGACTAATTTTTCAAGAGATTTTCCAATTTTGATAATCAGACCTTAAAATTCAGCAGTTATTTGCTAAGAAATAATGTTTGGAAATTCTTTATCTGACAGTGAAATTCACCATCCACCTCCGCTCGAGATGTTTGAATGTAATTTTTTGCAGTAAAAAATATTAATAATTTCCCAGACTGGATTTAGTCAATCAGGCTCTTTCATTGTGCAATCATTTATCTGATTATCAATGCAATCGAAGCTATTTTAATAACTAGTTAATAATTGCTATAAACTATGAAAAGGAATCCCGGTTTAAAAGTGTTTACTGGATGGAATGTTCCTCTCTAGACTTATTTATTATCTTATGAACAGTCATCGAAGCTTTTTCAATAACCAGGTAGTAATTGCGATACACTACACAAGGAATCCTGGTTTAAAAGTGTCTATTGAATGGAACGCTCCTCTCTAGACTTACATATTATCTTGTTAACAGCTATTCCCGCTAATAACTTTACATTTCTTCAAACAGTAAGGAATATTGTATATAATTTCCACAAATGAAATTCGATGGAAATTATTTTAACCTAAAGGTTTTAAAACCTTTATATACAACGAAAGCTGGAAAATTCGAAAGTGTTTTTTAGTGCGAATATATCAGAATTTTGAAATCTTGTATTTTTTTACAACTTAACATTAAAACAAACATTTAAAAATTTAAATTTATTTTTGTTTAATTGAAAGCGAAAAATAAAAATGTGAAAAAAAATTATTCTTTAATAATCTCCGTCTTTTAAATATTCAACGTTTTATATCATAGAATAGCTAATAACTTTGAAACAGTTCATTTGAAGGCGTAATAATATACAATGTAATTGAATCAAAAAGAAATAACAATTTGATATTACTCTATATTATTCAATCAAAAAGAATTAATAAATGCTATACAGTTTGATTTAAACAAAAAGCAATTTGCAAAAGCACTAAGCAAAAAGCATAAGCACAAAATTTTCTAATACTGCACAAAAATTCTAATATTAATACAATGACTATATAGTGCAATTGAATGAAAAATAAATAAATAATTGGTACTGTACAGTGTAATTCAATCAAAAAGAAATAAAAAAGACTATGGTAAATAATAAAAAAGCAATAACACAATACAGTATAATTCAATAAAAAGTAAATTTTAAAAAAATAACAGCTTTCAACAAGCAAACATAAACCAAAATGCTTAAATTAAAAATTTATTATTTAACTATTCAAAATACTACTTGTATATATAGTTTTTTTATTCAAATTCCTCACTTAAAAAAATAAATTTATTTTTCAATCTTTTTTTTATTTTGACTAAATATTATAATACATTTAATTTGATAATATTTTATTGTATCTTATAAATTATTCCTAATTTTATTTTTGATTTGAACTTTAAATTTTTAAAGAATTTTAATTCTCTGCACACTTTTAAAGTTATGGTTTAAGTACAAATATGAATTTTTTATTTGGTTGTTTTAGACCGATATCCCGTTTCCATCTTCTCTCAACCGTCATTCCAGACATAAGCTCAGACAATGAGATTAACTGAATGTATATAGCTGTATGTATGTAGCTGTTATGAATGTAGCAAAATCCGAGAAACTTTTTAAAGAATCTCTTTAATATACATTTGACCCTTTTTTAGAATTTCATACTCTCCAGACTTTAACAAAGGTGAAGTCTGTTCTATATTTATGTGCTACAAAAACCAAAAAAAGACACAATAAATTGCAAAAAAGACTTCTTTCGTTTGAATTTGTAAACTGTGCATCTGTGGTATTCTTTACATTTACGAACTACTTTTCAGAGTTAATATATTCGTCGCAAATTCTTCAACGTCTTATTAGTGTAAACGAGAAAAAAAAGATACGACTTTAGTACTGCCCAAAGCCTGACACAAAAAAATCTTAATTAAAAGGAAATAACAGCTGTTTTTAATTTTTTGCGGATGTGTTTGAAAACAGTTTGATTGTAATCATTAATGAAACGAGAAAGCTGTAAATGCTTGGAAATTGAATTCAAAAAGCGTTCGAGAGCGAAGAGCGTGTTCGAATTAGATCCAAATAGTGGTAAGTATTTTGACACCATTTCGTTTATATTTATATCATGCATTTTTACTTGAAATTTACTGATAATAACTTCTATGATCTAAAAATCAGTTATCTGTTATATTCTTTCTACTAAGTAAATATTTCCCAAATACTTACTGCTGTTAAATTTAAGTAATCCTTTTGTTGCAAAAAATTTTCACTAACAGCTCTTATATTAATCAATTTGTTAATTACTTGATTTCTTTAATAAAGTAATTACAATATTTGATTATTCTACTTCGCTGAAATTTGTATACAAAAATTATTATTCCCTTTGTTTTTGAAAATCGAAATTTTTAGTGACTACCAAGAAATTTCTTCTAAAATATTTATATGTATCAAAAGTTGGTGCGATTTGAAAGTTATTGAATTCATTAGAACTGTAAATTTCTTTTTTGAACCTTTTTATGTACAATATGTATTGAAATTAAACTGTATAATTCACTTTTTTTATTAATTGTGGATCAAAATTAAGTTATAAAATTACAGTATTATCACTTGAAGGATCTTTTTATCTGAATATTCAGAAATTTAAAATTACTCTAACTGGATATTTTAATGACAATTCATATATGCACTGTCGACGACATTATTGCTTCACTTTTTATTCAATCACAAAAGCATTTAAATGAATTTTTCAAAGAACCTTTCTAAAAATTGCTTTGAATACCTGTGAATAAATTTAAAAGTTTTTTTTGCAGTTTTATTAAATGGTCAAAATTTCAAAAGTACTGTATATTGTTTATTTATTCAAATTTCTTGCTTATTTGAAAAAAAAATTGTAAAGAATTTTAACTTAAATTGTATTTTTAATCATTTAATTTACTAAAATTATTTGCTGGTATTCTTTTAATAAATTTTTACTACATCTTTTAGCTTAAAAACTCTCATTTACTCTAGTTGCATGCATTTCAAAATTTCACCATTTCACCGAATCTATGAAAGAATTAGCAAAATTTTAATAATTTCGTATTTTTAGGCTGCTCAGACGATTTTTGGAAACATCAAGATTCAGCATTCGATTATTTTCAATGAATTTGGGTTACGTACTATTCATTTCAGAATACCAAAACTAACACTTTCGAAAGATTTAACATTGCAAATTGATTTGCAATTTTTCTAATTATTTCAAAAGTTTTTGTAGCTCTCAGACCTTGTTTTTCATCAAATTAAATTCATTAATTTTCATTTCACCTCTATATAGTTGAAATAGTCTGCTGGTGCTTGCTGAAAAGCGCAGATTTTCTGTAACTGAGAACAGAGTTTATGCATTGACTATATAATACACAATACACATTGGTATAAAATGATCCATACGAATTGGTATAACATGATCCATATGAATCGGTATGACATGATCCATACGAATTGGTATAATATGGTCCATACGAATTGGTATAACATGATCCATACGAATTGGTATAACATCCATACGTATTGGTAAAATTATAATTAAAAATTATTTTTGCTAACTCAGTTATTTTCATTTCAATTCGCATTTCAATTGTTTTCAATGAAAATAAGCAATTTTTCGTCAAACACTTTAAGAAAATAATGGCAAAAAATTATTTATGCTAGGAAACTCTGATATTTGATAGTAGTATCAGTGCAAAAGTCTCTAAACTGAAAAACCCTGCAGACCAGTTAAGGACATGAGAATTTATTTTGACTGAATAATAGAAAAATAAGGGGTAAAAATGATTATAAAAATTATACATTTTATTTCGCAGTAAAATAAAATAAAATAATACAATAGGAAAAACGAGAATTATACAAACCCAAAAGCTTGCACGATAGCTCTGAAAGAAGAGAGCAGGGAATTCAGCAATGAATGAAAAAGGATTTTCGATTATTAATTAGACAAATTCGATCGATATAATTCCAAAAAAATCATGCAAAGGATTCAAATATATTATTTTTTATGCTTTTGTAATTTTTAACAATATATGCACATGTTTCTGTTACGTATTCGCATTCATATGTAACATTTTAAACTACAATTTTCATTGGAATACCCTAAAAATTGAGCACAATAATTCCACTAAACGTATAAATTATCTTAGAAAACTTTATCACCATAAATGTACTAATTTGCAATTAGTGCATCAAAAATGTACTAATTGCACTATAGTACATTTTTGTGACCAGAAATCGATAAAAATTGATTTATTGTTTCTATCAAATATAAATATGAAATATTTCAGATTTTAATGCAACCATTTAGAGAATAATTTAATAAGACAATATAAAATAACATTAACCTGCTAATACATCATTATAAAATAATATTAATCTATCAAATTGATTTAAAAGCCTGTTATTTCAATCTGATTAAATAAATACACCATTTTTAAATAATTGGGCGTAATTACATAAGGAAATTTTAAAAAATATCGACATTATATATTACTCTTTTTTTTCAATGAAAATTATCTTTCATGTACGCTTCATTACTCTCATTTGTAGAAAAACATCATCATTAGATTTTTTTTTCCATGTCATTCTTAGTTAAAAGAATAAATTATTTTTTTAATGTCATCTGCTTTTAAATCATTTTTTTTCTTTTTAAAAGTTTTAAGAAAAGACTGATGTCAAGATGCTTTCTTTGGATCTTTTCGTATTGTTGGTCATTATCTGTGGTTCCATGACATTAATTTGTAATGCCGCCAAGTCTGAAAAATTCTCTAGACCTCATATCATCTTCATTTTAGCTGATGACCTAGTAAGTATTAAGTTTGCACAAACATTCAATTTAACACTCTATTATTCTTAGGTTGATGCTACTTGGATTTTAAATAACATGGCATATTTTATTTAAAAATCACTCAGAACAATCTGCAAAGCAAACGTTGAATGTAAAGCTAACAAACTCGAAATGTAGAATTTCTTGGGTAACACGTTTGGAAATAAAGTGTAATCAGGCTTTCATTAAAAATTAGTCGAAATTCTAACTTTTTACTCTCAATAACTTCAAAACATATCGTTTGAAAATCTTTTTCACAACGCTTTAAAATTTTTTACGTAATCTTTTAAACAATAACCAATGTTTTAGAAACATTTAAAAAAATTTTTAATAATTTGTTAAAATATGAAGTTTGTTGCATTATTTTTCATTAATTTAGTTATTCAAGTATTGCACTGATAATAAATACATTTCCTGTTAAAAAAAATTTTGCTTTAATTAATAGGGAATATTTTAAAAAAAAAAACTCTTAAAAAAAAAGGAATGAAAAGCTTTAAAGTCTACGATATTTTGCATGCTAGGGTTCGAATTTGCATTTATTCTTTATAATTTAAGTTATCTATTTGAGAAATAGTAGTTGATAAGATATCTTTATATATTTTTAATGAATTTTTATGGAAAAATAAATCATGCAACTCAGCTCTATAATTTAAAATAACTGTTTTAGCATTTAAAAGATTACTAAATTTCTTGAACTTTCGAAAATTGCTATAATTCAAACCCAGTTGATAAAAATGATATCAGCCTTACCTAAACCTAAAGTTTTGGAATATTTCAAAGCGTTTGAAGAATTTCAAAGTTCAAAGTTATAGCTATAATATGTAATCCCAGATCTTTGAAAATGGTTATCTTCTTTTAAGTCATGTTAAGAAATATAACTTTGCAACTTGTCAAATTTTTACAAGTATTCTTGTTCTTTTTCTTAGATAATACCATTATTTATCTCTGATTATCAATACAATATGGAATATTATATTATCATAATATTCCATTTTTAATTAATCATTAAAGAAAATTATTTAGCTTTCGTCCTTAATAATTTTTCATTTTCAGCTATCATTATTAAAATGTGCTATTAAATATATGTCTAAAAATAAAAAAAATTAATGAGAAAATTATTTTAAAATTATATTTTTTATTTATACCTGAAATTGATTTCCACAGTCCTTAATCTTAAAGGTTACTAGCTGCTATACCCGGTGCGTTGCTGCCGACAAAAAAATATTATTGTTTAATCAATCAATAATTTGACAATGTTTATCGAAATATGATGAATGGACACAGTGTATAAAGGTATATATGTATATATACCACAGTGTATATACGAACAAACAAATGATCACTTTTTATATACTAGATTTGTGAATTATTTTAGAATTGTAAAACTTGTTTTAGAATGGTAATAAAAGAAACTATTTATTGTATCTCGTGATTCGTTTAATATTCGTTCAGGATTCTCAAATTTTATTTTAGAAAATGTGATAAAAATGTGCTCTATTAAAATTGATTCAACATAGAAAATATATTTATACTATAAAATTGTTAATATAGTTTAAAAGATAATTTTTTAAAATTAAAATCGCGCAAAATTATTTGTATTACAATATTTTTGTTGGTTACTGCGAAAAACGCTATCATTTAATTAAAATTTAAAATCCACAGGGTTCGCCTCCCCACAACTTTCTCGCACAATCTGTGATACAGTTGCTACTTCTGAGAATGACTTGCATGACATTTGCGTACTATAACTACAAAATATTAACCTTTAACTTGGATTTAGCATTTCTACAGAACCTATTGTCTCCTCGGCGAGTTATTTGGAGATTAATCCGTGGTAAATAAATGAAGTTTTGATTTTTTAAAAATAATTTTTAGATAGTTGTACTATCTCTATAACCATTCAGTAGGTGTAAGCAATAAGTTGACCAAGTTTCATCGCAATCAGATCAATGATTTAGGAAGGCATAAGAGACATACAGACAAACATTCATTTTTATTTATATAGATTCTTTCTTTTAATTAACATTACCAATTTTTAATTTTGGGAATTTTTCCTATTTTTGGAAACTACCTACTTTAATCAAAATCAAAAATATTAATTCAGTCAATTGTTCTTGATAGCGCAATGATAAGATATATCACCTTGAATCTAGAAATAACTGTATTTGAAGAATAGGTATAGCAGAGACATTCTTTTGAAATATTAACATTAACTTTAATAGGCTAATATAATATTTTACCTTCTTTTTACATTCATTTTCGAAGATACTATAGCACAAGAATAGCTTTTATATTCATAAAAAATAAAAACATGGCCATTTTTTACTAATGATGCTAAAATATTTGCCAAACACTGTTTTTTTTTCTTTTTCTATTATTAATCAGATTTTAAAAATAGATTTATATATGTTTTCAATGCTAATTTTCAAAACCTGCAGTAAAGTTGGAGTGAATTTCTACTGTTTTATCAGTATGTAATCATATATATTTCCTTGTTATCAAAAAGACGTGAAAATATTATTTTATTCATTTTTGTCATTTTCTTTGTAATATCGGTAAATAAATCTCTGTAAACTGTAAATAAATCTCTTTAATATCATAAACAACTATATAAAAAATTACTTTGAAGGAAGGATCATAGATATTAAACAATTCTTAAGAGAATTGTTTTACAATTTGAAATGAAACGAGGAAATCAATAGATCTGAATTGAAATAGAGTTTCATTCAATAGTTCCCTCTTGTTTTTTTTATTTAAATTTAAAAAAATGTAAATTATCAATTGTAATGAAAATCAATGTATATATTTTGCAAGTGTATTTTTAAAACCGATTTCAATGTGATCTACGCTTAGGGCTGGAACGACGTCAGTTTCCACGGGTCTCCTCAAATTCCGACTCCCAATCTGGATGCCCTGGCCTCCTCGGGGATCATCCTCCACAATTACTACGCAGAGCGACTCTGCACCCCTTCCAGGGCTACTCTGCTCACAGGGAAGTATCCCATCCGATTGGGTGAGTGTTGGTTTGAGGCTTTTGAAACCTCAAACCATGCCATGGCATAGTTGTATAAATTTCATTTATTTATTTTATTTTAAAATTTAACTGAAATTGAAACACGTTGATACGTTTGCCCAACCATATTTCATTTATTTTATTGATTTGGTTAAGATTTAAATATACGAAATATATTTGTTTAAATTCATTGTCAGCAACTATAACATACTTTATTTCAAATATTTTAATTATTGTTAACTCCCTTTAATTTTTAACCACTTCTAGTTTCTTTCAGTGCTTCATGTTTAAATACTTTTAATTTCATTGGTTATTTTAATTTTAATGCTCTAATTACTTTTTATTCCCAGTAGTCATTTTAATTATTGTTTCTTTTACTTTAATTGCCTAAGTTGTAATTATGTTTATTCACTTCAGTTTTAATTATCTCTTCCAATTACTTCACCTGTAATTACTTTTTTAATTGCTTTAGTATATTTTCTTTTAATTATGTCCTTTATCTTAGTAACTTCGCTTTGTATTTTATTTGAATTTCTTTAATTATTTTCCTTTTAATTGCTTTGGCTACTTTGACATCTGTTTCTTATTTTTAAATAATTTAATTACTTTTAACTGTTTTCGTTACTTTTAACACAACATTTAATTATTTTAATTACATTTAACTATTTTAGTTATTTTTAACACCACTACAAATTATTTTATTTAAAACAAGTTTCTTTCATTTATTTTTAGTAATTTTGCTTTTACTTACTTTCGTTAATTCTAGGTTTCTTGTGCAATTTATTCTTGCTCTTTAACGATTTTTTTAATATTCAGTCTTTGGCCTGTGCTTTTATTTCGTATAATAATTAGAATTGCACATTCAAATCATTTATTATCATTATTTTTCAAAAGTTTTGTAATTTCACATTGGTTTTACAAGTATTTTACACAATTTTATCGTTCTTACCAAAATTTTAATATTAATTATTTTTCTTTTACATATTTTACTGACGGATTTTTTGAAAACAAGTAAAATTGCTAAATCTTTTTAAAGTATTTTTATAATTTTTTTAAACTTATATAAAACAAAACAGTTCCAAAATATTCTCCGCGACCTTTAAGTCACAACGTAACAACATTAAAATCGTATAATGCATAATTTATATATATCAAATACATATATGTGATAAACTGATAAATAGTTTTTAAAAAATGCGTTAAACATAATACTTGATAAACCGATTCGGTTGGTAATTTGCATGCCTCTTTCAAATATAAATTAACACAGTCTTTGAGATTTAATTACACATATGTCCACTGCATGAAAATAATTAATGAAATCAAGACTTCGCTTTTCATATTTTTAAATAATTTTCTTTTCATTTAATTTGCATGTACTGGTAAATTATAGCCTTTAGCACACAAAATACAACAGTTTCAGTTGAATTCTAAGAATGTTCGGGAAAACAGCTCTGTTTTTATTTTTCTCCTTAGGCTTGCAACATCATGTCATACTGGTCAATGAACCATCTGCTCTGCCTCTCAAAGAAAAATTATTGCCGCAATACCTTAAAGAATTGGGATATGCTACTCATATGGTGGGAAAGGTATGTTAATACTCGAAGAATATTTGAAAATAACATTGATTATTAAGTATTTTCCTTATTATAAACAAGCAATTTTCATCAAAGAATGCATGGGTGGAAAACAAGCAGTGAACCGTTACGAGGTGTCAGTATCTATCACATGAAAGAGCGAAACACCAAATGAGTAGAGGATGTACTGAATAATTTTATTGACAACCTGAATAACAAAAACTACAGTACACCTGCGACGTAGTGAAGCCCGCACTTTTGCAAACACATCTGGCATTTCTCGGTCAGCGTGAGCAGCAACAGAAATCCTGGCAACTAGGTCCTCCTAGAAGACAAGAAAGCTTTCGTAAAGACTTTTCAAATGGCCCCACATGAAAAAAATAGGAGAAATTGGACAAGAGGACAGGCTAAGATGTGGGGCCACCTCGACCAATCCTCCCACAGTGCCTTTAGGAAACTACCTAAAGACACTGTGCTTGTACAGATTTGCGACTTCAAAAGCATTCCCATTCCTCAGACCATATATAAAAGGCATGTCCACTATTTCCTGGTTACTGCACATCACCATATCTTCTGAAATCCGCTGTAGAAATGATGATGTGTAAGAAAACTCGCTCTTTATTCTTTGCATTACAGGGACATCCAGCACTTCACAGCTTGCTCTCAGTCCATGCATTGTATAGTGAAAATTGCTCATTTAGATGTTTTCTATCGCCTCTTAAATTTTTGCCTATGAGATTTAAAACACCTTGAATATGTATATATTGACGTCAAATGATTGGCAAATATGCTGTCCAAAACATATCTCTACCAAATAGATTCAGTATTCATGCCGAAAAATAAATATTTCATAACTAACGCTCGTCAATATTATGTATGTAAGGTATTCGTGGCCTTACCCTGGTACGCACTTTCTCACTGGGAGGGAGAGAGGAGAATAAAATTTGTCGAAGTATGCGAGAAATATTTGAGAAGATCACTCCTACTGATTTTAATTTAGTGACATTATGGCTCAATCAATGAGTTTTCTGCATCTAGCGGTGTTTCCATTTTTTGTTTTTGTTTCTTATGGCACTTGCCATTGGACAAGCCCGCTGTTACGAATACAGAGATTTAAGCCGATAGGGTGAGTCTCGGCTTTTCAGTAGCACCATCTAAGTTCAAGAGTACGACTTCGCCACTCGCGCATCACAACCCTCTTTACGTGTTTTCTTCATTCGTGCATTCTCATTCAAAGATAGTAATTTAGACCTGAATCAGAGAACAATCACCTCTGAACCAGTACCGCCAGTGACATTACTCTCAACATGGAGGATTTCGTAAGCACGACAGAGTTATACATGCGTGAGTCAGTGACATTACTCTCAACATGGAGGATTTCGTAAGCACGACAGAGTTATACATGCGTGAGTCACCACCACACACGAGGAATCATCGGCTGGCGGGTTCGAACTTGCAATCCAACGGACACGAGTCCAACTCCCTACCAACCAGGCTATACCAACTCCATTATCATTATGCACAATAGCTTTAAAAAGAATTTCTGATCCATTTGATGAATTGTAGATTTCATCTACAATTTTCTGAAAACACTATTTGAAACAAATATTAAAAACCATCTTGCCTTTAACTTAACTCTATATTGCACCAACACTTGATGTATTTATTAGATAAATGAAAATCCTTGAAGTCAAAAAAGAACTTATCTAAGACGGATCTCATTATTTTGAGCCATGATCTTATAACAAGGGAATCTTTCTCCAAATTTCTTCGATGCTTGCCGAAAAGGATTACGTTATCGAAACATTTAATGAACATTATAACCACTTACACTTCTCCCATGAAATTCGGAATCTGTAGAGCCCTTAACTTCAATCTCCACTGTATAACTAATAAATTTATCTCTATTTTTGGACTCAATTAAAAGTACATATACTTTTTCAATATTCTCATTTTTTCTAAATGCCGTAATTTGAATCATTAATTCCATTGTCCCTTCAGAGCAAATATGTGAAAATTTCTAATAACTTCAAGAAGAGTTTTACTATGTTTTCCTAAATCCCTTAATATGTAAAATTCCAGGGTTTCAACGAAGGAAAAATAAGTCGTATGTGCTGTTTTGTTATATTTCGTAAACACTTTCAAAGTTAAAAGTAAATATACTACTAAAAAGTAAATAATGGGAAAATAGATAACCGTATGTGCTGTTTTGTTCTATTTCTTAAATTACCTTCAAAGTAAAAAGTAAATTTGCTACTAAAAAGTAAATATTGGGAAAAAAAGCTGAAAAATATTTTAATCTCTCGCATTTTCTTCACAATTTAATTAAATAAAATTCATTGTTTCCGTTTGGTTTGTTCGTAAAATATACTATTAAACATATATTTTGTACTTAAAACATCTATAAAAAAAATCCTTTCATCTACAATATAGCAACTGTTTTGCATAATGTCTATTTCATCTTAAATCTGTCCCGATATTTAACTATAATAAATAAGTATCTCATATAACTTCATATTTTTATTTATTCTTAATTTTAAATACTAATTAAAAGCTACTAAGTACTAAGCTACTACTGAGTACTTTTAAATACTAATTTTAAATACTACTTTTAAATACAACTTATTTGATTTTGAATACTTTTCAACTCATTTGATTTTGAATACTTTACA
Source organism: Argiope trifasciata (assembly GCA_026543055.1). Taxonomy (NCBI): domain Eukaryota; kingdom Metazoa; phylum Arthropoda; class Arachnida; order Araneae; family Araneidae; genus Argiope; species Argiope trifasciata. Next base: position 120,458 of record JAPMOQ010000970.1, on the reverse strand, counting down.
ACTCATTTGATTTTGAATACTTT
>JAPMOQ010000970.1:79323-120425 GCA_026543055.1 Argiope trifasciata | reverse complement strand
TTTGAATACTTTTCAACTCATTTGATTTTGAATACTTTTCAACTCATCTAATTTTAAATATTTTTCTAGTGGCATTTAGGATATTACAAAAAAGAATACACACCTGGTTACAGAGGCTTTGATAGTTTCTTCGGATATTACACTGGTTTAATAGATTATTATGACTACACACATTTTTCTGCTAAAGGAATACGTTTCCCTAAGGTAAGCAAATTTAATTGCTACACGATATTAAATTGAATCAGGTTATTTTAAAATTCCGTTTAAAGTAAAATATACAGGTTTTCGTCTCGGAAGCGATACTTGCTTTAATCAAATCTTTTAATGATTTAATATTTATGATGGAGAGCAAAGTGAAACAAAATGTGAGGATATTAACGAATGAAAGTTTCCCAAGATTTTAAATTATTTATGAAAAAGTTATTTGTTTTTGAAGTGATATTTTAATTAATGCTTGTAGTTATTAAATATCTGTGACAGAGACCAAACGGAAACAACAAGTGAAGCGATTAAAGAATACGAATTTTAAATTATTTGAGAAAAAAAATGGATTTGTTTTTTCTGAAGATCTACTCACTTTAATCAACACCATTATAGATTTAACATCTATGACGGAAACCAAAAAGAAACATTATGTGGTGGGATAAAAGAGCTAATTAAGTGTCTCCTAGAGTTTCAAAATACTTATGCTGGAATTCAAGTTGCCGAAGAATTATTTGTAGACAAACTTGAATTTTGAAACTTTGTTAAATGAGGAAATAGCCATTGCACAAGTAGGGGGGCATTTCGCAATGAACTTTTCAGTAGGTATATGAATGTCCTTTATAATAAAAATTCCCATATCCTTTATAATAAAAAATTGTTTAGATTGTTTTTGAAAAAATTGTTTAGATAAAGTTCTTAATGGTGAAATATATTCAAAATGAGTCGAAGTAGATTTAATTCTTTTGTATACTACCCAGTCATTAGGGGAAAGTCAACTAAGATTATTGGTTAGAAGACTCGTTAACTGTTCGATGTGATTCAGTCGACTTTTGCATGCCACCAGCAATTATGCAAAAAATTCTAGGACAGAAAATGCATATTTCTGAAATGTGTATAACGTTATTTCATCATTCATATTGATAAAAAAAATTTTTAAACGTTAAGTTTGATTTCTGTAGCATGCAAAAAAGAAATAAAGAAAGAAAAGAAAAGAAAAAGAACACTTTATTCAAATGAAAGACGCACAAATTTTCTCAGATCACATGTTGGTCCCGAACTTAAGTTATGTCTTCGATTTTGCTGATCTTTATGCAAGCTACATATTTTATTGAGAAGTGATTCTAAGGATTTAGATTTCATCACAAATTTTTAATTGGACTAAACAAAAATCGTCCCCTCCTGTAAAAATGAAGGTACTTTTTGGTTTGGTTTTTTAGAAAGGTTTGATCTGATATTTTTCAGTCTTTCAATGCTATTAGGTTGGTGCGTATGAAATGTCGGATTCTCTTTACATGCGGACGTTTGTCTCCCTGTTTTCGTTATACTTTTGTCTTTGGAATAACCTCATTCATAGTCGTATTGTCCATTGCCAGAGACTCATTTCGGCAAAATAGGTTTTCTCGAAGGTCTTCCCTTTTGTTATTTCTTTTGAGTTTATTGCCGATATGAATTCTGCCGACATTCGCGTCATTTTCTTATATGAGTACAAACTTGGTAATAGTGCTGCAAAAGCTGCACGCAACATAAACCAAGCGTTTGGGGAGAATACGGTTAACGATCGGAAAGTGCAGCGTTGGTTCGAAAAATTTCGGACTGGCGATTTTTCACTGCAAAATGAGCCGCGCGGAAGACCCAAAACGTCTGTGAAGAATGATGACCTGAAGGCTCTAGTGGAAGCGGATCCAGCCGTATCCACGAGGGAACTTGCTATCAGGATGAAAGTTGACCATACAACGATATTGAGACACCTTTCTGAGATTGGCAAGGTTAAGAAGATGGACAAGTGGGTACCGCACGCACTGACAGAGCGAAATAAGCTGGAACGAACTGGAATATGAAGTTTTTCAGCATCCACCATATTCACCGGATCTCTCGCCGACCGATTTTCATTTTTTCAAGTATTTAGAGCTGTTTTTAAGGGGCAAACACTATGAAAATGAAAACAGTCTAAAAAACTCGATATCAGAGTTTATTAATTCTAAAGACCAAAATTTTTTTAAGACAGGCATCTACGCTTTAAAATCTCGTTGGGAGAAGTGTATTGAAGCGAATGGAGCATACTTTGATTGAATAAACATCTTTTGAAGAAAGATATGCAGTTTTATACAATCACTTAAGAATCCGACATTTCATACGCACCAACCTAATAATTTTACATAGAAAAAATTTGTTGTATGTGAATTGAAGATAATATTAAAAACTTTTACTCGCCATGTGATTGAAGTTTTTTGCGTTTTGTATTCTCTTTGGTGATAATATTCAACTTTTAGTAGTTTATTACTATCTACCAATCAGAATTTCTTTTTTTACTTAGATAATATACATGTTGGGCCAAAAAACCCTAAAGCAGTTTTAAAATATGAAGTCGATTAATTAGTTAGTAAAGAATCCTACTCGTGATGTATGTTTTCTGCTAATAAAATAATTGTTCTGAATTTTCAGACAGATGAAACTATGCATTAAAACCAAAATAAAACTTAAGAATTGGAAAATCTATTCCGTCAGATGGTATTATTAAGCATTTATCTCATACTATCTATAAATATTTGAATTTCTATGCGTTTTACAGCATGAAGTACATCTACACAGAACATGGAATTAATCATGAGTCTGCTACCACTGACTTCGAAAAAATTGTAGGATCGAGTGCATTCTTTGTATGATTCGTGCTTGTGCAGAATATAAAAATATATCATGGGTAAACAAAACGTCGAATTAAACAGAAGTATCTATTATGGTTGCATATTACTATATTATTACTAATGCTGATTTTAAGTGCAGCGCTATTTATGGGAAAAATAGGATCTAAATTATATTATTAAAGGAAAGCGAGACATTTTATTTCATGAAAAAAATTTAATGCAAACTGCACTTTGTAAATGAATTAATTTATCTTACATCATTCAAAAAATATCTACAATTTAAGAAAATAATCTAATTTATAATCAGAAATGAGTAATGGCTTATCTCACAGCCACTTAAAAAGGAGAAAGTCAATATATTGAAAAAATAAAAATTATTCAATCATTTAAAATAAACAGACATTTTTTTAAAAATTATGATAAACTTTTTGATGCTTAATGAATAAAAATATCACGAATACCATACATCAACAATATAGCATATTCTTTGTATAATATAACAAATGCTCTTTGTTTTTATAGTTCTTCTATGGAGTTGACTTGCATGACGAAAAGGGAGAAGTGAAAAATATTCGAGGCAAGTACGCCACAGAATTGTTTACAGAAAAGGCAAAGGATATTATTCAGAACCACAATGAATCACAGGCAAGTGTTTGTATCTTTCAAAAAGTATACAAACCAGAGGAAAGATACTGATTCAGACTACAATTCTCAATATATACTAGAAGTCAATTACTTTTTTCACAAAATTGAAAAGTTTGTTCAAGACTTTTATTCAAGCCACCCTTTCCTAAGATGTAAAATTTTTCATCCTGGTCATGTTATTCATGACCATTTTTTTCCTATACAACAAAATTATTAATACATTTTTTAATTATTAATACATTTATGATTGACTATATACAACTTTTTAATTTCCAACAAGATTTTTATGCTTCACTAATTATTGATTATATTCTTTTTCCATAGAGATTTGCTAATTCATATGCCTTAGGGAATATATCAGAATAGTAAGAACTTTATGCAGTTACTGTGGAACTAAAAAGTGCAATATATTACAGACTTCCCTAAATAATATATGACCATATGAATAGTTTATACCCATTATTGACTCATCATTTAAACTTCTGTCTTTATTGCCTTATTCATCTATGTAGCGTCATTACTTCAAATTTTCTACATTATTCTTTCATGTTCTTTCCACCCTTTCTAAGATATTGCGCCTAAATTTTGAATCACCTAAGTATGTTTAATCAAAAGTCTAAGGAAAAAAGTGATGTTACGTTTACTAGTACAAAATAAACATAAACCTAAATAAACCTTAATTTTATAATATTTTATACGAGGATATAACAAGGTTTTTTCTCAAAGCAATTTTATCTTTTAATGAAATAGAAATAATTAACTTACAATGTTATTATTTTACAATAGAAACTTTTACATAAAAGTAAAATCAATTAAGTATGATCTAATCATTTTTGAATATTGATCATTAGTTAATTGCTTTGTTTATTCCTGATGACATGAATGTTTTCCAAGACCGGAACACAAAAGAAAAATCCCTTTTGAAATTAATATGAAAACAGAATAAACTTATTTAATTATGAAGATTTATTTTATCATTTTAAATATTGGTTATGACATGATAATTCTTCAATATTTAAAATTTATGAGATGATTGAATGAATCATACTTGTCTTTCTTCGATATTCAATAAGACTTAATTGACTTGATCATTTTCAAATATCGAAAACATTCTTGATAATAATTGTAACTGATGGCGCCATCAATGCTTATTAATGAGGTCAAATGATCATTACAGTCAAGTTGTGATTTCTGAATAGTAACTACAACTTAGTTGGATTGATCATTCTTGGATATTCACAATGACTTAACTGACTTAATCATTTTCAACTATCGATGAAATTCTTAGTAATAATGAATATTGATGGTGCTGCCAGTCAAACTATATTCTCACTTGTCCTTAACTGAAAACTGAGAAAAATTGAACATCTTGTTGCTGTTTCTCCTCTTTCCAGCCACTGTTTTTGTATCTCGCTCATCTGGCAGTACACGCAGGAAATCGATACATGCCTCTGCAAGCTCCTCACCATCTAGTGAATCAGTTTAGTCATATCACAAATGATTCGAGACGAACTTTTGCCGGTGAGTTATGGTTTCTGATTTTTGGAAGAATTATTCATTCATTCCCATTCAATAGATATGTCTTTAGTTTCAATATAATAAAATATCACATAAAAATGCATAAAGTTTGTTAATTATGATCGTCTCTAAAAGGAAAAATTTGATCCAACGAGGAATTCGAACATTTGCTGGATTTACGAGAGATATATCAGGATATCATATGGTGGAATTATTAATATTTTGTTCACGTATAAAGATTTCATCAGTGCATATTATGCTGATAATACAGATCTGTCACAAAATGACTTTCTATTTGAAGAATTGTAGATTATTTTAAAAAATATATAATTTTATCCCAAAAGAGTTTTTACTTGATTTTATGATTATTTCATGTTCACCCAGGCGACTTTTCAGGTCTTACACCTTTTCGGGTAGGCAGGTCGTCGTAGGATAGATCAAAACCAAGAATTTCATGTGTTAAAAGCAAATATTCTTTTTAATTTCTTTTCATAGGTTATTGTTTACAAGATGTAAGAATAATATTTGTAGGAAGTTCATTTCTTCAGCAGTTTTCTTTTCGACATCAATTCTAAATTCAATGATGTGACTAAAAAGATAATCATCAATTCTTCTCTCCAAAAATATTGAGAATTGTAAAATTAATGAGAATTAACACTATCTCCTAAATTATTAAGAAGTCAGTAAGGTATGGCGTTGATGACAAATTTGATGCCCATTTGACAAATTTGCTGTTTTGGCAACAAAAAACAGCAAGGATCCAGAATATTCAAGAATCTTGGCGATATCATTATTAAAGTTTGAATTCCAGCATTTGTTATAGAAGCTCCTTTGCCCCATTGTTGAAACCAAAACGCAAAGCTAAAGAGATTCGCTAAGTTGAGCCCAAATGATTAGTCAACAGCAATAGTCGAGATGAGCACAAAGAAAGTTCAAGAAAGTTGAATTCTCTCTGAGAGTTTCATGCTTTTTTGGTTATTTAATAGAGAAACAACTGTATAAAGTTATTAATAATTATATTACTGAGTTATCAGTCCCCTTTTATCATCAATATCAAATTGTGCAAAATAAATCCTTTCTTCTCATTGTAATTGATAAACCAGGATGATTTAAAACATCAATCTCCTCATTGAACATAGAATATTGCCTTATAAAATAAATTCAAGCAAGTGGAAAAAATTATACAATGTTAAAATCTAGAACAAGAAAACTCCGAAAAAGCCAGAAAAAACCAAACCGCAACTCAGTTATTTCTAATCAAACTTACTTCAAGAAAACAAATATTTGAATAAAAAGAAAAAAAGGGCAAAACCCTTTATTGACCGAAATAAGTATATGAATCGTTCTATAAAAAATGCGTAACACAATATTAAAAATAAATTACAGTATTGCCACTAATAGAGGAGATTCCTCGTCTCTTTTGGCTTGTCAATGATTGAGTCGCATGTCCCATTTAAGCTTCGCTATTTTACTTTAATTTTAGTATTTACTCTAAGAGGTTAGAAATTTTCTGATAATCCATCACAAAAATATATTAATATATCCCCACTGTTTTTTTACACTCTACAATATCTTGATAAAAAAAATTCTATTTTATACCGATTCCCAAATAGAAATATCGTTTATCGAAAAGCAAGAATCGGTATCAATTTTATTGTCCCGTTACTATTTATAGACAATACTTTTGAGGCAATAGCTATCGCCATTCTCAAGTTAATATTGGGTAGAAACATTTTAGTAAAAAATTTTTATAAATATAACTAAGAAGGAAAAATAATATTTAGTAAGAAAAATTAGTCATCACAATACTTTAATTTAATTTCAGCCAAGGTCGCAGCGTTAGACAAATCAGTCGGAGATGTGTTTCAGGCCCTTCATGACAAAGACATGCTCTCCAACAGTATCATCATCTTCTCTTCTGATAATGGTGGAGAAACAAATGCAGATGTTGGTGGCTACAGCTCAAACTATCCACTGCGTGGGAAAAAAGGCCAGGTTTGGGAAGGTGGCATCAGAGTCCCTGGTTTCATCTGGAGTCCGCTGTTCAAACTTAAAAAACCTCGAGTCTCCATGCAGTTGATGCATATTTCTGATTGGCTACCTACACTCTATTCTGCTGCTGGTATGTTCTCAGTTCATGTGACAGCATTAAGATTTCATATCTACTGTCACGATATTATACAGATGTTCCTAAAACTCACTCTCAAAGGCTGTTAATTCTTACAATAAATGATTAAAATATTATCTGTAATATTCTGATATTGATGAGTGACCATTGGTTATCTACACTCTATTATGCTGCCGGTAATTTCTTGTTACATTCTTTTAATGTGGGTACATTAACACTTTATTAGTAAATAAAATTTACTAATAAGATGTTAATGTACCCACATTAAAAGAATGTAGCAAGAAATTATCGGCAGCATAATAGAGCACTTCATTATTCTTTTATTTAAACTTTGTGCTCAATTTGATAGTGCATGAAATCGAAGTATTTCGTACATCTTAGGTAAAAATATTTCGATGAAATTTTATATTTAGATAAGGTTTTGCTTTCTAAATTTAACCAAATAGGCATCTTTCCTGAAAAACGCAGTTTTATGAGAAAAATTATAGTTGACTATTAGAGCTCTTTTCTAAATATTTTTTGCAATAAAAAAATGCAAGCAAAGTTTCCGGGTATTATTAATTAAGAGACGATGATAGTATTTTCAAATAAATTTTCTTCCTTCCAAACTATTTTCATCTAGTTTTCAAAATAATTTCGTAGAGAAATCAAAATTATATACAGATATTCAATCAGATATAAATATTTTGTGGCATCTTGTATCTAGTTACCGTTTCAAGCAAATAAACATGAAGGACATTGCCATAATAATGATGTAAAATTATGTCCAAAAAATGAAAACAAATAATTTCAAAATGAAATTTATATTAGGATAAGAAATTTTTCAAATCAACCTCACAAAATTTTTTCTTGCTATCTTTAATCGTTCCATCTTTATATATTTCCATCAAGTTTAATTTTTTTTTTTATTTTATGCCCTTACGCGATTCTATTCAAGCATTTACTATACCGAATTACAAATTTAGGCTTATTTTCAAGTAACTGTTATAGTAAGAGTTCTGTATCATTCAAAAGACTTATCTGTACTTAGTCTTAAAATTTACATTTAATTGACTAGCCTCGGTTCTCGCTCAGAAGTGAAGGCAATAATTCCTCCAGATAATAGGTTCACTTACAATATTTTGCTGTCTTAAAACTTTGCTCTTTGTTACTTTTGATTTAAAAAATAGTTTATAATTTTTCAATATTTCAATAAAATTTAGCTTACTTTTTTCATACAATAACTCTAATAGGAATTTTTAATAATATGATCATTTCCAATTAAATCGTATGAATGTCTTTTATTCCATTGATCACCTCATATTCTTTTTCAAATGGCAATAAGATTCCAATATGATTTCTCTTATATCTTAATAATTGCAGTTTTTTGTGTTATTGCAGCTAATTATTATTTTATTAATCAAAGTACTTGAAGTATATAGCAAAATCAAGGGTTTTTGAAGCAGAAAAAGGTATCATCATTTCGTTAGAATATCAAATACCACACACTGTCCAAATTTATTACTATGATTGAAAATTCCACATTTCTTGAAATATTTACATATATGAATTGTAAAGACCTAAAATAATTTATCCCAACGTTTATTAAGTCTCAGGATACTTTATTCAAGTCAGAATAAGTTCTAGAAATATTAATTGTCTATTCATTGTATATTGCTGAACTTCATATACAAGTGGAGTACCATTTTAATATTGGAATAAAAATGCTCCAAAGTAAAAAAAAAATCCTTATAATTATAGAAATAAATAGAATATTAAATGATGGATCAAGATCGATATCGCCAACGAATGATAGTTAATTTGTCATTATTTTATTTCTTAAAATCCTATTTCAAGAATTGTTTAATTTTATGAGATTTTATTTTGAGAAATGAAATTTAAGAAGACATTAATAAAAACATAAAATTTCAAAAGAGAAATACAACTTGCAAACATTTGAATTCCTAGATCTGTTATTATAATTAACTTTCTACCACAGGTGGAGATGTAGAAAGATTGGAAAATATTGATGGCCAAAATATGTGGAACGCTTTTCTACACAATTCTCCATCTCCACGTCCGGAGATACTTCACAACATCGATCCCATACATAATGTCTCTGCTGTCAGAAAAGGAGATTTTAAACTGATCACTGGCAATGTGTCGTCAGGAGTAGAATCTTGGACCGGTCGTCAAGTTCTTGAAGATATGAAGCAGCCAGAATCCATGGACGAGTGGGTTTTCAAGAAAGGAAGTAAAACCAAAGATGTCTTACTCAAGATAGGGTCCTACTTGCCAAAGGTTCCAGACACGTGGAGACATCAAACTGAAGTTCGCTGCAGAGGAGGCCCTGAGGCCTCTAACGAGTGCAATCCTACTGAAACGCCTTGTCTTTTCAACATAGCTGAGGATCCATGTGAAATCACAAATGTTGCTGATTTGCATCCAGATGTAAGCTATCCTTTATAATATATATTCGTCTTAATAGAAATTCAGACCTGTGAAATACAATTATATCGACGAAAAAATTATTTATTATAGTAAATTGTAAAAAAAGTAAAACTATATTTTGTATACCTTTAGGACTTCTATTCCAGACATTAAATCATATAATGTCTTCAATTCTGAAAACAAGGTTTGATATATTTTCATTAAATGTAATTTGCAAGCATATATTTGTTCCACCCTGCATTACTTAAAACTTCTATAGGGCCTTGGGAGCTATCTTCCCACCGAATTCATCAATCTCTATTCTACATGTAAACTGGAATAAATTCTGACAGATTGCTTTATAAAACAGAAACTTAAATCCTTCAGCTCCTTATCATACATAAATTATTTAATTACTAAATTAATCAGCAATTGAAATCAAATTTCACGTGTTCGCAGTAGTGAAAAGGAAATTGTTTTATGCATTTCTTGTCGGAAATGGGTCTTTTGGTGGATGAAAAAGTATTTATAGTTGATCATTATTTCCACTCATAAGGAATCGGTCGTGAAGGTAAATAGAGTTTGAAAAAAGTGGCTCATCAATTCCAAGATAAGTTTAAGAAGATAGCGCCAAGTAATACCATTATGCTGTCTAATGTTAAGAAAATTCGTTGTTCTGGTAGAATACTATGTCAATAAAAGGGGGATGTTAAAAAAAATTGCGTACAACTGTGAAGATCCAACAAGAACTGGGGTTACATTGCGTGAGAAAATCATACCTTTTTACAGGAATCTGCAGTAACTTTTGTTTCAGGATATGTTTAAGAATCTTCGTGAATGACATGAACACTTCCTACAGAGAAGCTGGGCACATTTTTAACATTTACATTACGCATACCATGTTAAATCAACATGCCAATATTATATATGCATGTACGTTAATTTCTTTTGAAAAAAATAAACTCATTGATTATTATCATGTAATTTTGTTAATCTTCGTTTTAGTACTATATACTATATATAATACATAGATTACATTAAAATTTATTTTTTATTTCAGTTTTTGTAGTATTTAACTAGGAAAATTAAATTGGTTAATTTTTAATTATGAAAATACTTCAAAAGTAGTTACACTGTTCAGACAGAGGAATTTTTCTCATCCATTCTTAACTTGTGTGGCACAAGCATTTTGAGAAGAGATGCCAAATTAGATGTTAACCTTGCCATTTGTCATTGATTCAATACTGCAAAATCCATCAGAAAACTGGTCTAGCGTTGTCTCTAAAAGAAACGTAAATATAACAAATGTAAAACAGAAATACTGATAACAATCTTAAAGCTAATTTTTGAAGATCAATATAAAATTTGCTTTCACGTAATTGAAATGACCTGTTCTTCTGTATTTCTTTCAGATAGTGCAATCTATGCTTGATGCTTTAATATTTTACAAGAAGCAATCTGTGACACCACAATTTCAAGATCAAGATCCACATGGAGATCCGATGTGCCATGGGTTCGCATTCGTACCTTGGAGAGATCCAGAACACGTTTCAAACTGCCCATTTGGATAACATTATTAAAATTGTGACAAAAGAAACACCAATTTTTTTGTAAGAAAACAAAAAAAATATCCTCCATGGATAAGCGGCTGGTGCTTTATTTAGTTATAAATAGGTTATAATTTATTTATAAATTGTTTGGTTTGAGTTTTGAAAATGAAATAAGAAAGTAACTATTGACAATTTTGCATCAAAAATTTAAATACATGAAATAATTTTTAATTTTACTGGAAAATTGTTATCGTTTTATAATACCACATTAAAACAACCTGAACAATTATCAGAAATATACAATCCCACCTAAAACGTGCTTGCATAGATCAAAAAAGATGACTTTTATAAAAAAAATCCTTATATTTGAAATGTACATGATTGCAAAATGATATGCATGATTAAAACTCATGAAATATAATCAATTAATATTCGACTCCGAAAGAGTTTCAGTATAAATAAAATATCTTCAAGAACTTTTATCAGCAAGGCACAAACTGAGTGAAATTTGTAGTCCTTTATTAAACACTGAGATTTAAAAGAGTAAATATAAAAATAATTTTAATTTTTTAATTTTTCATAGATGAAATGCATAAAGCAAAAATACTGTCATCGTAAATAAAAAATCTTATTCGAGTTTTGTGACGAATATCGATATTTCAGACCCCCTGACTTCGAATAACATATTTTAGAAATTATATATATCTGTCTTTTTATGAAAAAGATTAATTAAAAATACTTTCAGATAGATGTATAAAATTTAGTATAATTTCTTTATACCAAATTTGTAGATATATATAAAATTTTGAATGAAATTCTTTCAAAATAATTCTATTTGTCCTGTTGTTCAAATGCAAGTCAACAAGATGTTTTGAAGAGAACATTTTGTCAAACTTGACTTTGTTTTGTAATCACAAAATGAAGTAAATCTAGATGACTTAATTTGTTACACATGTTTAACATCTATAGTCAAATGTATGCCAAATTTGGAACCAAATTCATCCAAGAGTTAACCAGTGATCAATCATATAAAGGCGATATACCAAAAAAGATATGATTTAAATATTAAAAAAATTATGTGTAATTTTATTAATTATTGTAGTTCAGTATCAAATATTGTTTTTGATTGGTCAGAATATGGCGCCAGATATAAACACTCTAGTTTTTTTTATACTAAACGCATTCTTATAATTAATATCCATACAAATGATAAAAATCACATCCAACAGGCTCTTTTGTAACCACTTTTTGTCTACTTCAGGTGGTTTATAATTTGCAAGAGAGTCTCATTAAGACCATTTCTGTTGGTTTTAAAAGAAACTGCTTAAAAATTCTGAAATTTTTTTTCAAACAGATATTCTTTTATAATTTTCCAAATAAGTCAGAATCGTAAGCACAAAAATTGAAATAAAAGCCCATTCTTTTACAGGACAATATCAGAAACTATTTGAAGAGAAATGATTTGCATGTATCTATTATGTAAAGTATCACGTATATTTAAAAAAATGTCAACTGATTCCCATGTCCTTTCAAATGTAGAAAACATTGATTAATCTATAAGAAAAAAAAGAATATTCAAATATGTATAAAAACATATGAGCAAGTGCTTTTGTTCTGTGATTGTAAAGTTACTTCTATGAATTTATTTTCTTATCTTTTTGAGTTGTCCTCTGCTATCTTTCAATATTCAAAAGATGTTCTTGTATATATTATTGTCTCAATTATACTTGAATGAAAAAATTGTACTTGAATAACACAAAGCCGCCTCTTCTCCTGCAACTATAACCTACTGGTTATTTAAACAGTGTAATGGGAATAAAATTGAACAGACATGCTGAAATATTCATTGGAGAGAGAAGGCAATGCTGAAATATCCATTCTTGGGACTATTGCCCAAACTTCCTGATGCCTGAGATTTATTGACTAAAATTTGGAACAGGATACTTTAGGTAAACAACATAGAGAGCAATGAACTGGTAAAAGGCAATTCGAATGAGAAATGGCAGTGGTTCTGTAAGCAAACTATCTACAGGAAACTGAAAACCTATAAGATATATATAAACAGACATGCGTTCGAAATGTGATAACAAATTTCAAGAAATAATAATAATAATAAATATTAACTAAGTATGGCACTTACGATTGATTTTTTTTTAAATCTGAAGCATTTATTAAATAAATTATTACAACATTTAAAACTATTACAATACGGGGAGCAAAGCGAGGGGACAATATTTTTTGAGATGAAGAAATCATTTTCTCACTGTTTTGTAAAAATTATATGAAATTAATAAGGATGGCAAATGATCTTCTTGAAAGACTTACCGTCTATTATAAAAATATATTTGGTTGGTTTTATATCTAGGATCATTTGGCATTAAAATTCGTAAGAATAAAATACATAATGAATGGTCAGAATATTAACAGATTTAAGTGATCACAAATATACAAATAAGACATTTTAGCTAAAATTGTTGCTGAAATTAATATGTTAAAGATAATGAAGCATTCTAGATTCAATAAATTTTATGTCCATGCTGATTGGAAAACATTGGAAAACAAAGAGAAGTTCCCAGATAGTCATATTCTACAGATGGAGAGTCCAGAACTTAAATTATTATAAGATTTTTAAAACCAACAGAAGAAGAGGATATTAAGAAATACAGAAAATATTTAAATTGTAATTAAATTCTTAATTCACATTATAAAAAACGCTGGAAATGAAACATGATTTGACTGTAATTAAAACTATAGCTTCCAAGTCAAATTTGCCATTTCATAGTGAGAATTTTTATTTATCTTAACATGATTTATTTAGAATATTGTTTTCACTTTATGGATGTTGTTCTAATAAAATACATTTAATGAAGCTCGTGGTACATTCTTCTTTAATATATCTTTTAACTGGTATTTAGTTTCAGTATATTACTTGAAACATTTTTCAGAACTATTTACCGTTACATTTTAAGACTCAATTTTCACTACCTTATATACTAAGCACAGAATGTATTGCACTTTTTATAATATTTGATACCTATACGAATAACATGGTTTTATTACAATTATTTAGTTAATATATATTAATATCCTTTAGGAAGCAAAATTAAGGCTATATTTGGGCAAATCTTATAATTTTGGTAAGGTTATGAAAGTATTGGATCTCAACCAGCACTCATTCTCCAAATTATACTTTTAGTGGCACCTTGATAATATAAACATTATAATTACACTTCTAATAATTCTAGGATATTATTAAATAGTAATTGGATTTAGAGTGATTACAGCAATTTTAATATTTTAAATCAATATGAATCATGTTAGTACAATAAATCTAATCAATGCACATTTTTTTTCTCGTGTTCGATGTATTTTAGTTGCCACAAAATTTGACTTAAAAATTGCAATGAATCTCTACTTTTTGGATCACTCTGAATCAAATAATACCATTTATGGAGCTTTTTTCATATCCTCAGAATTTAAAATTCTTAATTTAGGAATGAAATTTATCGAAAATTATATTCGTATCAAATTTTGGAGGGAATTCGTTAAACACTCTGTATGTATTTGTCTCCATTCACCTACACACGAACAAGAAAATTTTAAAATAAAAAAAGGCAGAATACAGTTTTGACAATCGTGTAAATGAATATGATTTTGACGTCAAAATTATATATGCTCATATTTTTTGCTCTATCAGTATATATAAGCTAAAAAAATCAATAATCGAAAAAAGTGATTTCATAATATCAGCTATTCCTATTATTTTAACTAATGATAACAATACTCTTAATAAACTGGAAAAAGTGAGAATATTTCAATATTTTCAATAAATTATACCTTTCTAATTGCTGAATCTTTATATTATTGTCTAATAATTTAATAGCTAAAATGCCACATTTTAAAAGATTTTAACATTTGTTAAGAAGTTATAAAAATTTATATCTACAAGAAAGCTTGGAAATTTTTATTTGTTTAAATTTAATTAAACTAATTTTATGTATTTATTTTTTTATTTAAAAAATTCCATCGAATTTGAATATTAGGTTTATTGTAAGCAAGGGTAATATACTTAATTTACAAATTTTTAATTTATTTGGTAATATAAATTTATTATTATTTATTTAAAAAATTTTAATTGTTTTTTTTAATATAGCAATGCATATAGGCACTAATTATTAGTACAATTAGTACCTACAATATCATTCAATTCGATATTTAAGAGTATATTAATAAATTTTTGTAATGTAAATATTACGCAAACTCAATAAAACGTGCTTTTCTTATGAACTATTTAAAATATATTTTTCATTACTTCTGTGCAAAATTTAACAATGTATCTCTCCTTTCTTTCAGCCTAAAAAATAATTACCAAGAAGTAAGAAACACTGGAAAATATGTTTAGCTAAACTGATAAAAATACGGAACGTCGAACATAAATTTATGATTATAAATTTCCTCTTGAATATACAGATTTGGAAACATATACCCTCACTCTCATATCTAGATTATGATAAACTTCTAATAAAAATTATTTAAAAAAAAACTATTTCTTAGTAATTATCAGTTATCCAAGAACTAGCTCTTCGCCAAATTTTTCAGATATAAATTTCACGGTCCTCCTTTTAAAGTTTTTAAGATAATTTTTAAATGTCGCATAATGACGCATCTCGAAATTTTCGGATACCAACCAACTCATAAGCATGACAACCGTTTTTATCGCTGTCTCATCTAAAATATGCAACACTTAAATAAGGAAAAGAAACATTTTTTAGTTATCAATATTTCTAGATAGTGAACAAAATCTTATGCAACTGATTTTAAAAGATTTCTTTTAAATTTCAATTTTCCTTTCAGTTTAGAAAATGGCCAAGCTAACAGTGAAAAATTCCAGGAAATATGCTAACTTAAGGGAGAATAATTCCATCGAACAGCTCTTTTCAAATGTTTCCTATATTCTTTGTTTAGTGCTATTATAATTTTTAACAACTTCACCGATTTTTTTAATAATACCTAGTAGGGTTTTAAACACAAAGTGGACCAACGGAGAAACCGAATTTGTTTATGCGTACTGTATCAATAAATTGGATGTAAATTATTCACAAAATCAATTTAATGAAAGCATTATAAAGATATAAATAAAGTTACATTTGTTGTGGCTAAATTAAGTAATAATACACAAAATAAAGATAAAAGATGTAGATAAATTATTTACAATATCTGACATTTTTGTTTTATAGGTACATATGGAGCTTGCAATCAATTGAAACAAATGTACGGTTTTAAGAGATGAATTCTTTCTCATGTCTGTAGAACTATTTAATGGCAGAACATCTCTCATTTTATACGTTAAAAATGTTTAGAAACATCTGTTACATTGAAAAACCATCATTTATAAATGATTAAAAGATGAAAATATCAAGCTAGGAAAATATAATACCAAATACTCTGCAGCATCACAGCCAAAATACGTTTAGACTAGTGTTGAATGAAGATATCATTTAATAAATACAAAACTCAAATAAACGTCCTATTGATAAGAAACCGAAGATCCAAATAAAACCAATTCCAATGAATAAACAATCAAAACCTTTATTTTAAAATTAATTTTTAAAAAATACTGTTTCAAGTTTATCCCCGGCTCAGTGGATTACACATATCTTCTCAAAATTTAAAAGGTATAGTTTCAGTGGACTCAAATTATTCTTTTCGGGAATTTTTAATCCAATTAAGTCATTGGTTACTCTTTAATTTTAGAAGGGGAAATTTTTTGCTGATTGAACAGATAAAAACGAATATAATAACCATATTGACCCACAAAGGCATAATGGCGAATCAAAATGCTTCGGAATAACAGAGAAATGCTGCTTGTTTTGATGAAAAAGAAAATTAAAATTTCATTCTTCCTATAGTCATTCCATATTCTGAAACATATTTGCTCCACCTGTTTGTCAATCTTGTAATAATACTTTGTATATTTCATTATTGCATAGGATTAGAGATATCCACTTCATAAACCTTTTTAATTGCCGATTTAATATAAAAATACTTGTCCTCATTGCCATCCTGTATGAATTTCAAGATCTTCTCTGAGCTTTTTTTAAAAAAGAAGCTCTTGCCCTATTCTGTAAAAGTGCGATAAATGATTATTAACTAAATGAATATTAATTTTTGCATCATTTTTCAGGGCCAAGTAGGCGCCGTAACTGCAGTAGCTTCAACTGAATATGGGTCTGATAGCACCAGGTGGATATTCGAGATAATGGTAGTCAATACAACCGAATTCCCACCTCGTAATTTCCCCTCATCATAATTACAGTATAAAATCTAAAGTTAACAATCTTTATAATTTCAAAATAATGTTAGGCCTACTTTTAAGGCTATAATTTGGCCGAGAATGTCTCTTGTACCAAGATATTCAACAAATCAAACTAACAAAGCAATCTCGAAATTTTGTGACTACTGAAAAATAATTAACACTTAACTACGTGTAATCTTTTGAAAGAGCTGTAGTTTGGTAATGAACTTCCTGTATTAAATTTTTTTCTTTGTAAACAACAAATTTCCTGTGCATTATCTCCAAGATTGGAATATTTTATGATGAATCAACTAGTGACTTGTATCAATGTGAAATACATATGCATCAACCTATCGGTGTAGCAACAATCAACTTTGATTGACAGTCTGCAAAATCTTAAACCAATGCCAAATGTGAATAAAATATATGACTTTTATTAAATCTTGGATGATTAAAAACAATCCCTTGTTCTGATATCGTTATAAAAATATGTACTAATTGGTAGCTATGTTAGCAGTTGAGAAAATATTTCAAACTGGGTAATGGAACGGTAAGGTGCTCTAGATATTAAACGCATTTATTACATTTGAAATGATTGCTGTGAAAGATTTTTTCATTTATAAATTATATTCAATTAGTTGTTGTTTATTCCTTGGACTCTTCAGAAGAGATAATTTTCTTCTTGTTGTAAGGAATTGTATATTTCAAACGAAAAACTTAAAAAAAAAAAAAATTGCACTTGTCCAGTTATTTCTGACTATATAATATGATGCATGAAATCCTTTCATAGATCATACAGCTTCAATTTTTAGTTTTTTTATAGAATTTAATTGAGTTTTTACTAACAAAATGTCTTTTAATTTCTTACACGATTATGAAATATGTTTGATTTAAATACTTTGCTACTAATGAATAGCATTAAGTATAGAATCTTTTATAAGTTTCGTCTCTGCATTGTAGTCAAGAATATGAAGGAAATAATGGATAATTAACCTAGTATATGAGCACAAATATAATACTCTTAAGTAGAATGGGTTAGATGCTTACCACAAAACATTGAATGCTAGTTTTTTACTTTTATTTTGTCTCAAATATTAAAGCAATTAATTAAACACTAATAACTAACTAATTCCTATGTCAGTCAAGTGAGGAAAAAAAGTAAGCGCTTGAGATTTATTCTTTTGGCTCAATTCCCCTGACAATTTTGTTTGTTTGTTTGCTATTTTTCCTGTCAGTTTTTTGCATAAATAAATACCAAAAGTAAATCTCTAGCTTATTTATCAATTGATCTATAAACCATTCTGATCAGAACTTAAAATTCAGTATAGGATCTCTAATAATGAATTTGGTAAAATTTGGTCTCTGATAAGGAAATCCAACCTTCGCCTGAAAAGTTATACACCCAAATGCTTAATGCTAATTTTTTGTCGAGATAAATGTTTATAATTTTCCAGAATTAATATCATTTTAATCACATAGAAACTATATTTTAATAGTTAGATTTTAATAGTCTGGGTTATAATAGCTGATTTTTGGAAGTTGTGACGTTGAAGTCCTTCTTCATCATGTAAAATTTTTCTGTTTATCATTTTTTGTAGTTACTCTCACTCGATTCTGTTGCAGTTGCAATCAAATTTAATAAATTATTTTTATTGCAATTGCAATTAAGTCCAATCAACGAATTCTATTACAGCAGCAATCAAGTCAAATCAGTCTATTCTATTGCAGTTACAATCAAGTCAAATCATTCGATTCTATTATAGTTTCAATCAAATCAAATAAATTGATTCTATTAAAGTAACCAAATTAATAATGGCAATAAATAAAAAATGGATAAATTTAGAAATAATCAATGGCTAGAATGCTTCCGCTTGAATTAGTATTTTGCCTTAACCTTTACAATTTCTTCTAACAGCTCTGTTGTTCTCCAAATTGTAATTTTCCGAAAAGAACTCTGTCTTAATCTGATAGATATTGTTAGATTTTAACAATCTGAATTATAATAAGCATTTCTGCTACTTAGTCTACCTTCATCGTGAAAATTCTTTCTAGTTTAGTCTAATTTTAATTATCGATTCTATTTCAATGCCAATTAATGATGGCAAAAAATAAATAAATTATTATTGATATATTTTTAAAATCTGCATATTCAATTGATGAATAGAATGGTTTTTGCAATTTTTTCCTAATCATTATCATTTCTTCTGAAAGCTAAGTTGTTCTCCAAATTGTGTAAGTAAACTGTAAATGCAGTTTGAGTTGAAATATTTTAAAATTACTTATGTAAGGTGTTTCTTCCTTTCCTGTCTAGAAATATGAAGAAAAAAATGTCTGATTCATTTATTGCCAGATTGCATATCGCAAATGCAATTAAAACAAGAACTGTAAGCTACACGATGCATCGTCATGTTACATGAATGTTGTGAAAATAATTCGGAGTATTTTATAAAGCATCTCTTACGCCAATATCATTCAATTTTGGAAAATAACTATTTCGTTGACAGTTGGTGTAAGTATTTTTCAAAATTCTAAATTGAGTTTAGTAATTATTAATATAATTTTTAACATTTTCCCTCTCTGTATATTAAATATTGCTACACATAAGTGATTTTTGCACCACTTAAAAATTCTAAAATTTGACAATTCAGCTATCGTAATTTCATACCCAAGCACCTCTTTCCTTACTTTTAAAAAAGATTAAAGACATGTTTAAGTAAATTTTATAATACTTTTCATAGGTCTATTTTCTGCGTTTATACGCATACGGTTTATAAAAATATTAAATAAGATTAAATATTAAATAATTTTAAATGCACGTTACAGTTGATAAAATTAGTATTTTTTTAAAAAATTAATATATGAATTCGCCCAAAATAGTATCATAATATGAAGTATATAATAAGAAATTTGAATCTCTTAAAATTTTCTCTAACATTTTAACATTAGTTATTTGCATTTTAATGCATTCTCTTTCCTTCTCCTAGTTCCAATGCTTTTGAAAATACCTTCATGAATGTTTCTAATCACCGAAAACAGTTTAAACTATTAAAGTTCAGTTTAAACATAGAATTTGTCTGCACTTTAAAGGATTGAGAATTTTCTTATGGCTATTTTTAATTGGAATACCTTATAAAGTTAAAAAATACTCAACAGCAAAAACCCTTTTAAACTTGCATATAAAATGCTTAGCTCTTTCGAGCAATTTACTCTATATAAGTATGCAATACATTCAAAATGAGAATCTGAAATCAGAATTTTCGTTTTTTCTAGTGATTTTTTTTCAATGGAGAAGCCTTTCTTAGTATCTTTACGTCTACAGTTGTCTAATTTGAAAATTTTTATTCTAATTCTTTGGACTTCTGAGATGTTTTTATTTGATAATTTGAAAGAATATAATACTAGTTTTTTTTTTTGATAATTGGTATTAATATAATACTAAATTTCCACAAATAGAGTTTATTTTAGATCATTTCAAGTCAAAATAAAAATTTGTGTAAAAAAATAATTTTTTATTTAATGTTGCATAATATTATCGAACCAAAAATAGCCGAAAGAAAATTGTCATCCGTTAAAAAAACTTAGAGCACGCAGACGTATATTCATATACTTAAAGTAAACTTTTATATGAAGCATTCATTCTCTTTTATTTACATTAAGAGTCCTCACCTAATTTAAATAATTATATTTTAAAATTTTGCATTGATATCATCCCGCATTTTATAAATACTTTATGATTTTGCTTTTATTTTGATCCCCAAATTTAATGTATAAAAATGAATATTTGTTTTTATTTCATGGGCCGTTATACCATTCATCAGATTGCGATAAGATCTGATCAAATTATTGTTTACATTTGTGCATAGGTTATATGACAAGTAAAATTATTATACCTAATATATAAAGAGGAATTTTTCTTTGTATGTTATTCGCTGCCATACTATTCACCCGAAGGGGATAAAACTTTGCTAATATATTGCTTTCGACCTAAAAGATCTATGTTTTTCACATTTCCAGTTGTGAATCAGATACCAGATAAATTTATTTGTTTCTGCTGAAAACAGGCGAACAAAATTATATTGTCTGTTCTATAGCTTTTGAATAATAATGTCAAAAAATAGAATAAATATTATTTGTATTTCTCCGTTACATATCATTAAATTTTAATGAATGAATTCATTGTCGATAAGGTTGAAAATACATATGATTATTTCTATAATTTCTAATTAAAAAAGATAGCTATTTTAAATTTCAGTCAATATTTCCAAAAAATGTTCTTCTGAGGCCATCACGCGCCCGGTTCCATCTAATTTTTTTAAGAATAAAAATATATATTTTTCTTAGAGCAATCATAAAATTATATTTTTAAATCATGTTTTATTTATTTATTTTATTTAGACCACTATCTCATACCAACATTGTCCCAGATATCGCTCCGAATTAAGAAAGTACGGTTCGTTGCTGAGAAAGTAAGGAAAATAGAGGACAAATAAAAAATGACATCGTCTAAATCTAATGACATAGAAATGACAAAATCTTTTCTGAATCGTCATGTTCACCGTACTTTTACAACGGTAGATGTTGCACTGTATTGCAGTATGCAAAAAAAAAAGAAAAGAGAAGAAACCATGAATTGCGAATCAAGAATCTCCTCCTGACGTATGAAACTGCATAATTTTGGAATTCTTTCATTGGATAATTTGTCAATGTATTCCTTGCGAATTCTACAATATCTATCAATGCAAACGATAAAAAAACGAATGTATAGCTGTCACAAATAAGAACAAAAGAGGTTTAATTCAAATGAGTAGAAGGTTAACGTTTTCATATTTTTCTTTGAACAATTTAATTAGAATGGTTAATTAAATATGATCACTCTGAATATTTAAGAAATTAATTAGAAGAGCGCATTATCCAAATAGTGGTAAGTAGTATGATCTATTTTATTGGCAATTGTGAATTTACATAAAAATTGCTGATGCCAAATTCAGAAGTCCCAAATTTTGTATCTTCAATGTTCTTTATACAAACAAAATATTCCAGGATATCTATATACAGTACAAATTTGCACATCGGACATTTTTTTATTCAAACTTTTAATGATTATTCAACTTTATGATTTTTATTTTGTCCTTGAATTATTTGTTTACATTTTATCAGAATATATATTACAATTCGTATGTTCTTTGACTATTACAAACAAAACTAAAAAAATATTATTTAATTACACTATTTTGTTAACATTTCTTTTGCAATTTTTATTCAAAAGTTTTTTATAGCTTTTGGCAATTTTGGAAAGTTAATATTTTCGTTTTTCTTTGTGGTTGTTTTCAATTAATCAATTGCTCTGAAAAAAGTTATATACAATGGTTAACTAATCTAAAAATTTGTATTCAAAATCATTAGAATTTTGATTTTCCTCTTGAATTTCCTACAATACGATGTAAAAAATTATAATGCTGTTGCTTATGTTGAATTATTAGAATTCAGAATAAATATTTAAAGAATATTTTATTCTTGAGTCTATGCTGTTATTAAAAAATTCAATCTTATGCCGTGTAATATTTAACCACAGAAACTTTAAGATTCTTAGTTCACTCGAGAACTTTAAAGCTGTTTAAATTGTTTATTCATAAAAAAAAAATAATCTAGTCTTTTTTAAAAAATTCTTGAACATGCAAAAGCAAATTTAAGTATTTAATTTGAAATTTTATTTCATGATCGAAATATTCATTATATTGTTTAATATTTACTTATTCATATTTTTAAATTGGAAAGACTATTTTAAAAATTTATACATA
Source organism: Argiope trifasciata (assembly GCA_026543055.1). Classification (NCBI taxonomy): domain Eukaryota; kingdom Metazoa; phylum Arthropoda; class Arachnida; order Araneae; family Araneidae; genus Argiope; species Argiope trifasciata. The sequence continues at coordinate 97,236 of JAPMOQ010000970.1, read as the reverse complement.
TTATTACTGAATTTATAATAATTCTTACTATTTCCTCACTAATTGTGCAATATTCATTGTAATACTAATTGTGCAATAAGGTATTCAATCAAACATGAAATTTCGATAAGAAATTTCTCACACTTTGAAATGTTTTAGATTCACATAAATGTATTTAAATATCTATTTTGAAATTTCTACAGCGTTTAATAATTCAAATTTCTCAACTTAAAGGATTATTCAAAGAATTTTAAAAACTTTAACTATTATTAAAATTGCTTACTTTTTATTTCTTTATACGTTATTCACTAATAATCTTAAATTTTTAGAAAATAACTTTTTATCTTCAGTATTTTATTTAAAATTTCTATTGAGTATTTTAGCAGTCATATATAGAAAATAATATTCTAAATTTGAATCAACAAATAAATTGAATTTTTATAGGGATTTCGTCTCTTTTGAATTTACTCTTTTCACTTACAAGAATAATTCCTGAATTTCTACAGTTCTTTACGTTTTGCCACCGAATATAGAATGAAAAATTGAATGTACTAATAAACCCACAATTCAATTGCTTTTACAATTGTTTATGCAATGTTTTTCCATACGTATTAGCAAACTAAATTTTATAAAACTCAGCTCAAAGAAAAAAAAGCCAAGCATAGAAGTTATTTCCCAGGGCATTGGATTTTTAGTGCACTTAAATTACCTTCGATTTAAATAACTGGTTACCACTGTAAGTTAATTAACAACACACTAGAATTTTTTAAACAGAATTTCAAGATGATGGAAAGTACTTGTACGTATTTATCGACGGACTTCGAAAGACCGTGAATCATTTGCATGAAATTGAAAAAAAGTGTGAAATATCGACTTTTGGTTTGTTACTAGATTTCATTCATCTAGCTTAAAGCTTTTTTTTCAGGTGCATTGCTCAGAAACAGACAAATATAATGAAAAAACAAGTGTTTTACGCAAAACGTTTTTTTTCTCATCAAACTCTCTATTACTTGTAGTTTCTAATCAAAATCTGTCAAATGCTTAAATGCTTGTTTCGCACGCATACAAACGCAATAACTTGCAAACCGAGTTACTTAAATTAATAAAATTTATATGCAATACTAGTTAAATTTATATTCTTGTTTTGTGCCAAATTTTGATTAAGAAAAAGTCTTCTATATCACAGTTAATCTTTCTGTATTTTTGTATTAACTGCTACCCAACAATTCATATTCAAAAATCTCACTTTAATAAATTGCTTCATGCGGCCAATACATTTCGATTAATAATACTTAAGTTTATTTATTAAACTAAAATACGAGAAAGTTTTGAAAAGAAACTACACTATCTGGATTTTTATTGAAAATTAAATTTCAAGCACTCTTTATTATTCTTATTACCAGAAAAACTACGTCATTGCTTTAAATTTTTGTTTAGATCATTCCATTATAGAAGAATTAATTATTCACCATTCTTTCTTGCTCTCAACTGCTTTTTCTCCTTTCATTTGTTTCTTTTAGAAAATTAATGAAAGGACTGGTGAAAGGATGCTTTTTTTGAGTTTCATCTTCTCCTCGGTTATTGCCGTCTGCTGCGGAATAGCGATTTCGAATACCGATAAATCCGAAAAGCCTTCTAAACCGCATATCATCTTCATTTTAGCAGATGATCTGGTAAGAATGAAATTTGACCTTATGATATTCATAGACTGATCCTAACTGAGTGTAACCATTTTGTCAAATATATTGAGCAAAAGTCATTCAAAATACTTCAGAAGGCAAACCATTGGACATAGAGTAACCATATTTCACGCCTAGTTATTGTATAATTACGCACATTAAAGGTAATTTAAGCACATTAAAGGACACTTAAAGGGCAGTAGTCAATCGTTATAATGAATGAATTTAGTTATTTTTCTTTCGAAGGTCAAGAATGCGAGTTCAATCCTTACGAAAATCAATCATTTTTTATATTTAATCATTTTTTTGACAATTATTTAATAAAAAGTAATTAAAATAGAAAAATCTTTGTTGAACTAGAAATTGAATTTAAAAAAAGTTTTCATTACTTTACAATTTTTTTCTCTAACTTCAACATTTATCTAAAAAATATTTACTAATTTACTCTTATATTTCACCCCATCATCAGTAATTGATACATTTTCATTTGATCCTTTTCGTTGGTACTATTATAGTAATTTTCAAAAAATAAAATAACGAAGTATGTGAATCTAGCGGAAAGTATTATCATGTTACGATGTCTTGAATTAGCATTTATTTGATATTTTATTTTTTAAGTTACCCATATAAATACAACATTTGAAGCAACATTCTTAAATTATTTTTAATGGCAGTTCTGACAAATTTAATTAGAATATTCTTTTTTAACAATTTTAGTAATTTTGGAGTTTTTTATATTAAATTTCCCCTTTCCCAAAGTATTTTTAGTCAAAATTTGTAATTGAAATTTGATATCAAGGTACCTCAAGAAATTAGGATGTTGCGTGTTTCCTAAGAGTGCGTATTCCGTAGAGAGTTTATCCCACTCGCAAAGGCTCATTAAGTAGGATAAACAATAATAAAAACCACTTGGATTGTGTTGGAAGTTGAGTAAAAAAAAGTTATTTTACTCATATTCCTTGACAATATTGGGTTTCCTTTTGTTTTACGATATTTTTTATGCGTGAAATTTGTTTCAAAATCTTTTTAAGATGTTAAGCAACTATATAAAAAATAATTTTCTAAAGACATTCTGAATACCAAATTAATCGAGATGCTTTTTAAGGTACAATGTGATAGTATAAAAAAGGTTAGTAAAAGCCTCTCAGACACAGCCTAATTAAGTGTTTTTCTTGTTTTTCATTTTACTTTTCTTTTTGTTTAAATAAGAAAGCTTGAGAATCCTCCTCTCGGGGAAAAAATGTCAATGAAATAATTTTTAAGTTTTTTGTTTCCTTAATACTGAGTCTATTTTTTTTTGTATGTATGCAAAAAAGCAGAAATAAAACACATAACAGTAAGTTGCACAGATTAAATTTGAAAGATTGAATTGATAAAAGATATATTTAAATTAACTTCGAACATTTGATTAAAAATCTGAAAGACACTTCGTGGTAATACAATTAATGTAAATATGGAGCAATTTTTAAAATTTTCAGATGTATACGGTTTGTTGATCTTATGTATAAGGTCATAGATTTTTTTAGTTATTTGATCAGACGTTAAAATAAATAAAAAAAAATTAAAATCCTTTCATCAACTCTTGAAAGAGTGCAAACCTTTTAGCGGCTCAGTGAATCAATATAAGCGTTTAGGAACATGTATGTAACATTTTATTTTTCCTCAAGGTATATAAGATTCAAATAGATATTCAATTTAATAATATAAATCATGAAATGTATACATTCATTTTTAATTCCTTTTTAATGTAATTTACGCTTAGGGCTGGAACGACGTCAGTTTCCACGGGTCTCCTCAAATTCCGACTCCCAATCTGGATGCCCTGGCCTCCTCGGGGATCATCCTCCACAATTACTACGCAGAGCGACTCTGCACCCCTTCCAGGGCTGCTCTGCTCACGGGGAAGTATCCCATCCGATTGGGTGAGTGCGACGTGTCATGGCATTGTTTTATGAATGTTACTTATTACCTTGTGAGAACACGATGTTGTTTCAGTTTGAAGTTTTTAAAGCCTTAAATTCTGCAGACAAGAAACTGTTGAAACCTGAAAATGTGTAGGCAACAAATTAGCGACTTTTTTCCTTTTGAGGCATCCAGTGTTCGTTTTCAGGGTTATTATAAAATAATGCATAAGTTTGTCACATTTGGCGATGTATCGCCAACTAAAATTGCAATTTGTTTTCCAAATTATTCCTTCTCTGAATTCTTACGAGTTGTCTTATTAATTTAAGTCATTAACTGGTTGAAACAATCATGAGGCTATCAGATGACACATGAGTTGATATTGTGAAAAACGATGAGGTTTTTTTCCCTTCTCAAAATCAGTTGAACTCTAAAAGCAGTTGCAACTGGTTAATGGCATTAATTAATTCAAATAATGACTTAAGAATAATAATCTTCTCACGTGATGATTTAAAATTTGCTATCGTAGATTTCATTTTTACTTTTTTCAAATTTTAAAATTACTTGAAATTGAAATATGTTGGCAATTAGAGAAGCATGTTCAATTTCATTACTTTATTTTATTTTATTTGCTATAATTTTTTGTTACCTTACTTTTAATTGATTGAACAATTTGTAATTATTTTACTTTTAAATAATTTTAGCATCTTTAGCTACTTTACTTTTAAGTAATATTAGTTCTTTTAGTTACTTCATTTTTATTTGTTTTTATTCCTTAAGTTACTTTTAATTACACAGTTACTTTAATTTCTTTCAATTACTCCATTTTTAGTTACTTTTCAATACAAAGTTTATTTTAATTATTTTTAGTTCAATTATATTTAGGTACGTTTTTCAATTATTTTTAGGGAATCTAGTTTGCTTTTAGTTTCTTTGATTACTTTTAAATGCTTTGATTAGTTTTCGATCTTTTAATTACTTTACTTTTAATGGAAGATATTGCTTTACCATTGCTTTCTTACTTCTAAACAATATGGTGATTTCACTTTTTAATTATTTATTTACTGTAGTAGCTTTGTTTTATTTACAACAAGTTTCTTCCCTATTAATGATTTACTTTTAGTAAATTTAATTTTATTTATTTTGGATTTTTTAAAGATATTTCAGTACTTTTTCTTTTAATTGCATTAATTTTAATTTTTTGTGACTTACTTTTTGCTTTTCAAGTAGTTTAAAGGGATTTAACCACTTAAAATTTATTTAACTTAATATTTGTGCAGAAAATTACATTTGGGACATTTTTTCCCAAATATGATATTCTGTAGACTTTATTGTGATATTCTTTTTGTTATTTCACTTCATATATTCTCATTATAATTTTGCTGAGTTTTATTACTCTCCCGCATTATTTTTTTTATTTTACACATGATATGGCTTAGTGGCTGAATTTTTGTAAAAACAGAAGATTGGAAACTCAACACTTTATAAATCTGAAAAAGTCCCAAATTGTTTTAATGTTGGAAGGATCTAACGTAATGACAATAAAATAAAATAAATAATTACATATAAAAATGCTTTGACCTTAATTGTATAATCTTTTTAATGGGCACTGGCAATAATTTATATAGAAATTAACGTAATTTTTATAGGTAATTTTAGCATGTGTCCACAAAGTGCAATTGTTATGCATATGAAATTAAATTGTTTTCGAGTTTTTTAATTCTATTATATCCCTTTAATCTTCTAATTTTAACATCTTCTAACTTACTGCAACCAAAAACAAGCAACGTAATATTTTCAATCAAACTGCAATAAATTCGACGAAAACTGTTTATTTTGTAACTTTTTTTAGGATTACAACATCTTGTTATAAGAGCCAACGAGAAATCAGCCCTTCCTCTAGAGGAGAAATTATTGCCACAGTATCTAAAAGATTTGGGGTATGCTACACACATGGTAGGAAAAGTATGTATGTTCAAAAAATATCTTGAAAATATGAGTTACTGAAGAAAAATATCATGAGATTAAATAGAAAAAAACGAAGAAATTAAATTTAGATACATTATATTAAAAGATTAAGTTGAAGGGCAACTAAGAGTCTAAAAACTATCATAAAAATAATTATTTTTTTTTTATGATGCTATGAAAATGTAATATTATTTGTTTCCTCAATTAGTTTCATTATAAGGAACAACGATTTGCAGATATTTCTATATATACTGAATGGATGCCAGATTAAGGACATTTAAACTTGGGAGTAAATTGGAAGATAATTTATCAAATTAGGGAGGAATTTGTGGACAAAAAATGTTATGGAAGATTATAGCGTAATCTCAATTATAATCTGAGATTCGTAGATCCATCTAGAAATTTCCACATATGGTAAGGTTCTATGAAAGACAAAACCCTCACAAGAAGAATATCTATCTCTTTCGAGTATTATTGCATTGGGAGTGGATGTACCGAGCGTTATTGTGTTGTAGTTATCGATTGAATAATTATCTTTTCTGCTTACGCATATGTTATTAATTCTGAAAGGTATTTTCATACTGACTTTGTATATGCTTCGGCTATGTTTCAGGAGATGTGTTTTATATTTTTTAACTGAATTAACTGTTGCTTCTTGTTATAAAACTTATTAATCTTTTTGCACTGTAGACTAATTGGATTATTTCAAAACCAATACGAATTTTTTTGGATTGATTAGCCCTCTATTGCAAAAAAAACTTTAAAGGTTTTCTTAGACAATAAGAAAGCTTTGAAATGACTTTGAATGAGCTTAACTTTAAATGAAACTCGTATTTTAAACTGTGATCAGAGAGCAAAGGCAATATCGGAAATCCCATCTGCAAAATTTTTACATCATACTAGCCAATGGAATAGTGACCTATACGAATTTAGCACACGCAGTGACCATTTATGCAGCATTTATTCCAATAATTCGAATCCTGAATTTTTTACCTAAATCTCTACTTTATGACTTAAAAAATTATCGCAACACAAAATGAAGAGTAAATACCTTACTTTCCCAATTTTCTTCCTTTTTTTTCCAGAATGCTACAATTTGACTTAAAAATTTCAAAAGCCGCTTAGAAACAAATATGCGTGAAGTTGTATTAATGTCGAGGATTATTCCACTCTGTCTCCTTATTCTATCATTCCAAATAAAAAAAAAATTTGCTTCTCAGCAAAAACGAAAAAATCTGTAGACAATCCATTGGGATCTCAATAGGGTTTTGCTCTTGATTTATATTTAAAGAAAAACATTCAGTTTTTTTATCGGATAATCTAATTTGGAAGACGTGTTTCAAGATTTCTGTTACCTTATTCTGAATAAATTCGGAAAAATTCCTTAATTTTTAGAAAATTCTCGAAATGGCGCGTTGCATATAGAAATGTCTATTATTCTAACAAAAATGATAACCTCTTTGTTTCCTTAACTTCATAGTAAATATACTTTTTATATCCTTGAGCAGAAAAAATATGTCAAGTCTTAGTAATGTGTAATATTTTAAGATGATTATTTGGACTGATTCTAATTTTTTTTATTGCAATTTACATATTTAAAAAATAGATATATAATTGGAATATTTTTTCTTTTACATTAAAACTTATCATTTTAATCTGATCCATTAGTTAAAAGTGGACAAGCACAATAATCTATCTTTTAATACATAATTTGTATTTATTAAAATCCCCATCAGAAATCTTTTCAAATGAAATATGGAAGTTATTTCTCATAAAATCTGTTCATCATCAATCTATTGCAATATGTAATAATAATAACATACATATATCAAAGATTTTATTTTTTATATTTACTTGATTTCAAATTATATTCAACTTATTTCACTTTAAATATATTTTTAGTGGCATTTAGGTTGCTATAAAAAAGAATACACACCAAGTTACAGAGGCTTTGATAGTTTCTTCGGATATTACACTGGTTTAATAGACTACTACGACTATACGCAACTTACCTCGTCTCATGTGGCCTTTCCGAAAGTAAGAGATTTAATTTCTACTCGATTTTGAGTTTTCAATTTAGATTTTTTTAAATGCAGTTTAAGGGAAAAGAGCGATATATTTTATTATGGGAGAACATAATATTGTTTTTATTTGGGGTTTTTGAATCCACAAATTGCATGGGCAAAAAATTTACGATATATCGCTTTTGAGAGATTTGTTGCCTTTAGGGTGATTAGAAAATGATAAAGAATTTTGAGAAATTTTTCGATTTATCACCAAAAAAATATTATGTTGGCGCGAATGTTCTCTATGTACCCGATTCTCCTGTTAGACCAATTAAGTCTAGAATGCAAAAAACCATTACATTAAGAAGCAAGCAAGAAGAAGAAAAGGGAATCAACACGAAAAAGTGAAGGAAGGTATCGGAAGTTATAAAAAAATTTTGGAGCTTGAACGATTTTCAGATTGGGAAGAAAAAAACAACATCGTTTTCTAAATACCGACACACGCGTAATCTTATAGTCACGTGATATTTTTTCCAAACCGGTTTAAATTGATTTTTCACCCAAAAAAAATATGACCTCGAGAAAGAAATTTTAATACTCGATTGATTTTGAGATGGTGATAAGCCATCACATTTCTTAATGTTGTGACTGCTAAATATGAGTATTGCATGAATCGGTCTTTCTGTTGGATAGATATCACGGGATTTTTTTTAAAAAAATGCTCTCTCATGATAACATGAAATTTACGATAGCAGATTTCAATATTTCTCTCTTTTAATTTTGTGCGAAATAAATCGTTAGAAAATATGGTTAATTTCTTAGGTTAAAGCATTGGTATAGTTGGAAAAAATAATTGTTTCACATTAAGTTTTAAAATGCGTACAAAGGTTTTGATGCAACTTAAACATTTTAAAAATGTATTCGGATCCATTGTGTTTGATGAATCTTTATGTCAGACAAATTCTGATATGAATGTCAGAATTTTTAATGTAACTCTTCTAATGAGATAATTTTAATAATAATTATATTTTTTTTAAAAAATGAGAAAGCATTTTATTATAAAAACTAATTACTTTTAAAATCACGCTAAAATATAAAAAAGAAAGAAAGCTTCAGTTTTAAATAAATTAGCTTTTTATTGCTATCGACAGCAATTAAATTTTCTATCTATCGTGTTACAATACTCATTTGTTTTTCATAGTATTTTTACGGAATTGACTTGCATGATAAGAATGGCGAAGTGAGGAACGTTCGAGGCCAATACGCAACAGATTTGTTTACAAACAAAGCAAAGGATATTATTCAGAATCATGATGAGTCGCAGGTAAGTGTTTGCATTATTCTAACAATATATAATTTTGGAAAAATGCAGCGATTCAGTAGTGTTAAATAATTCATCATCATGATACCTGTTACTATGAACTTTCTTTTACTGCGCTAAAGCGTAATTTATCGTCTTGAAATGTCATTAATTATTTTTTGTTGAGCTCCTTCAATTATTTAACACATTCAAAATATTTTGATTTGTGTCACTGTGAAAATAAGTTTCAATTTAACTAATGGCAACGATTAATTAAAAGTTAATTAATTATCCAAGGATTTGTAGAGAGGCAAGTTAAAAGTTTAAAATCAAACTTCTCAAATTCATGACTTCTTTGTGTTTGATATATAGGCTTAAATCAAATTCACTGCTAAATTTCATTGCTGTAAAAAGTTTTAAATTTCTTCCCAAACTTTATCAATATATAATATAATTAAGTTTTTTTTTTTTTTTTTTTTTTTTTGCAAAATTTATCTGATACCCCTTTTTTTCTAATAAATAAAATTATACCACTTAAAGGAGCAAAAACATAAAATGAATTTCTCCGACAATTCTAATTTTAGTCTGCTTTTAAAATCTCTTCGGAACATGTTAAAATCAACATAAATTCAGAATTATTTTGTGCATGATTTTTAAATAATTTACAATCTCAGATTTTCTGCCTCATAAATGCACAAAATCCTAGAAAAATAAATGATAGTTTCGGATTAATTATTTTAAATACAATTAATAGCATACATAAAAGTATCATAACTGAATCAAGTTCAGAAACTCTTTCAAGTCGACCCCTTCGCCCTTAAAAACAGGAGATCCCACAGCGTGAAGTCTGGAGAATCGAGAGAAGTTTTTATCACATTTTGATCCAAACCATCTATACATACGACTTCTGTCAGGATAGATGATGGAAATGTGCAGGCATTGTAGGTCTCATAATCAATATCTAATATATCTTGAATACGTCTCATAAAACATTTTTCTCGAACTATTATTTGATTTAATTTCACTTGTTTCATATTTAAAAAACAGAACTTTATAATCGATATTTCACTCACTAAAAAAAAAAAAATAATTCTGAACTATTGTAAGTTGTTCTCTAATGAGTTGCAACTTTTAAATTTTAATTACTTTTTCAATGTTTTTAATATTGACTATAAGGAATTTTTAAATTCAAAGCACGATTTTAATTTTATATTACTTATTTATTTATTCATTTATTGTGATTTACTGCTTATAGATTTTATCTTTGAATATTTTTTAATATTCCATATCAAGAACTTTGTAACTGAAATTATTTTGTGGTGTGATTTTTTTAATAAATAAACTAATATCGATGTATTGACTGTATTTCCAACTGATCATTTGATTCGCATGCCATCTTTGAAAATTTCAAATCTATGCAAATGATAAGAACTTAATGCAGATGTTGTAGAAGAGCATGAGCTGTTAATATAAAACATGACCAAATAACTCCCTTTACTATCTTGTCTTTCAGCATCTCTATCTGTCACTTTGTTCATCTATACAGAATTTCTGTTTTAAATTTCATGCGTCGTTTTAATTTTTCTGCTTCTAATAGTTTCCATGTTAAATTGTGAATGACCTTGCATAAAGACTACAAAAGAAAGAAAGAAATTTTTATTCTTATTAGAAGTAAATATTAACTGAATTGAATATGCTGCGCCTTTAAATAACATTTTATACGAAGAAGATCTAATAAATTTATCATTGAAATAATTTTATTTATTAATAAAATGGCAATATGTAATTTATTTTGTATTATTATCATTTTTAAAATAAACCTTAACATAAAATTAGAATCAAACTTTATAAATTCTGATTTAATTGACTTGATCATTCTGTAATATTTCTTCTGACTTGATAGTTGTGGCCGTTCATGAATATTGATTACATGCGCAATTTTCAAAACCTTCACGTTACTTCAAGAATTCTTTCAAAAAATTAATAAAAGAAACTTATAGAATTTAAAATTTATAGAAATTAACTTATAGAATCAAACTATATTAATTGTATCTCCCATTCTTAATATTTATTATCATTTGAAGACTTTTGAATATTTATTATGACTTATTAATTCTTGAATATTGATTTCATGCCCTATTTTCAAAATCTGTTGATCAGTACAAGAATTTCTTTGGTTTAGTTTAGTTTAGTTATATTAACGTCCCGTTTAAAGCAACACGAGGGCTATTTTGGGACGGACCTCGAAATTTTGAATCACGGTCAGATGACGAGGACGACACCTGAACTGGCACCCCCCTCTCCACACCACACCACGCCAGCGGGAGGACGTTTAGCCTGACAGATTTAACGTGCAACAGACCCCCTCACACTACGGCTCTTCGGTGGAATCGAGTCTCGAACCTGAAACACTCCGGTTTCGAAGCCGAGACTTTACCACCAGGCCACCGCGGCCCTAAGAATTTCTTTGAAAATTAAGCTTAGAAATTTGTAAAAATTAATTAATTGGATCAGATTTTATTAATAGTGTCAACCATTCTGAATATTTATTATCATTTGAAGACTCTTGAATATTAAATACGACTTGATTGCCTTGATCATTCTTGATTGCATTATTGATAATGATGATCATTAATGATACCATCAGTCAAATTAAATTTTCACTGAAGCTTATCTTTTTCCCAGCCACTTTTTCTGTATCTTGCTCATCTGGCAGTACACGCAGGAAATCAATACTTGCCTCTTCAAGCTCCTCACCATCTAGTGAATCAGTTTGACCATATCACAAATGACTCGAGGAAAACTTTTGCCGGTGAGTTATGTTTAGTAATTTCGCAAATCAAAATGGAATCAGATATATCATACTTGATTCCCTCTATAAGGTAAAAACATCCAGAGAAAACTTTTAATTACTGTACAAAATACAAAGATTATTTATTTTTTCTCATTGACAGATTAAAATATAAATATCATAATCTCCAAAAGATTTAAATTTGAGATTTTGATTTATGTTCAGGTTTCAAGCCTTCCTAACTTACACAGACCGAAAAACACATTTTTGTCATTACATCTGTCTGTGAACAACATTACTCATAAACATTTGAGTTTCAAACATGAAATAGTTAACTAAGGTCAAATTCCCAGATTTCTGCAAAATTTTAAATGAAATCTATTCACAGTAAATCTGTCTGTCTGGCTACTCGAGTACAAGTAAATAAGATAACATTAATATGCAAAAGCAGGATAATTTTCTGTACAAAGGCTCATAATCTAAAATATAAATGTTTATGAAGCTTTGAACCAATAGGTTCAACGTTTGATTATCTTTTAATCTGTGCTTTCACATGTAAATGCAATAACTTCACGGGAAGAATAACATTGTTCATTTATTGAAAGTCATCGACAGAATATGGGAGGTAATTAAGTATATGTATTATAGTTCAATTGACTAAATCAAATTAAATAATAAGAAAAATATTTCAGAATTGAAAAGACTAAACTGAAAATTGCATGGAATAACACACATAAACATAAAAATAATATCACAATGCCCAAAGGATAGAAGATATTGTTACGAATTTGTAATACGGCACACAGCAATTCAGCACTCCTTCATTGTTTCGGTATTCTACGGTTAAATCTCCATTCATGACTCCTATCCATGACCAATTCAAGACCTCTTACCTCAGGTCTACAGACTGACCACCTCTCCATCTTCAGATTGCCGGTCTTTTACAGCTCCCTGCAGGTGGGACTAAAAGCTTCAGGACCAATCAGGGACATCCTGGATGTATATCAGTGTCTAATGGACGGATCAGGAAAATTCATTATGTTTCGGGTATTATCCATTTTGTCACCAAAGTCGCCAAGTTTGTCGCTAAGCTTTGAGATTTCTGATATGATACCCGAGCACCATCCATTACAGATTACTGTAAATCATTATTTCTTATGATGATTCTATATATGCGGGAATGCAAAATTACAAGTTCATAACAATATAATTAACTGTACAGCCGTATCAAGTATTGGTATGATATCAAATAACGAACCAATACTTGAAACATTAAGCGAACCTATTATATAAAATGAGTTATAAATGAATAACATAAATACAAAGTGTATTTATGTTAAAGTGCATTATAAAGCAGATTTGGAATAACAAAGACAAAAAATTATTTTCTGTAGATTCTTATCAAATGTGGGTAACAAATGGGCGAAAAAACAGACGTCCATAAAATATCTTCTCTCAAAAGATTCAATAAAATTCTTAATTCCAAATACAGAGTGATATTTCGTTATCACTATGACCATGAAAATTATTCGCTGCCTTACCCAACCTCACCAATTTTATGCGTATTAAGCCAGATGATTTCTATTGATGAGTGTGCGAAAAAGTTTCACTCCCTCTTATTCACAAGCAATTAGTTTCAAATGTTCACATTAAATCCAAAGAGGCATTAATATTCATTGCCTTTATAAGATACATGTGATTCATATCAGAAATCATATCCATGAATCTGAAAGTAAAGTTGTTGCCAAATGAAACTCAATGCGTGATGTTTATACCTCTGATTATACAGGCTGCGTGCAGAATAAGTGTTTTGTTTAAGGAAATGCACCTTTAAGTTTTATAAACAAACACTTTAGTGCAATGAGTTTCCAACTGGTTTCATGGGAATTTAATATGCTGAAGACCAATAATACTTTAATGTCTCCATGCCAACTCTTGTCTGTAAGATATGAAAGTGTCATCAGTTTGTATTTCATGTCTTATTCAAGCTACATTACAGCTTCAAATATTAACTCGTTTATGTTACGCAAAAGATTGCTTTCAGATCTGCTAGTGATAGTAGAGAGTTATTTCTTCTACAGGCACCATCAAATTCAAAACATATTTAAATTTTTATTCTCTTTAGAGAAGAGAAGCTTACGTTAAGAATTCTGACCTCCCCACTATGGGATGTTATTTAATGCACTTAACATATTTTCGCTGTCATCCGATTTCAATAACTTCCATACATGTCCAAGTTAATTATTAATTTAATAATTCAAATTGAAATTTATGAAGTGTAGAAAATTAAAAGCAAGTTTTTATTACAATAAAAACACACGCAATTATTTACAGAAAAAAAAATCTCTGCAATGTTAATAAATCGCTATTGTTACAACATAGCTTACTTATACCAAGCAAAAATTCGATTAAAAGGAACAAGATATAAAATCCTTTACTGATCAACACAAATAAATTACACAAATATTGACAGAGATAAATAAATAAATTGTTCTGACAAAAAAAAAGTTATAATATTTTATTAAAGATAGAAAGTAGTAATATCGTCGATCAATTAAGTTCGAAGTGTTTTTTTAATTTATTAATAACTGAATCAAAGTTCTTAATTTGTTACATTTTATTTTGATTTCAATTAGTTATTTATTCTAAAAGTTTAATAGTTTTCGAATATTCCAAAATAAAAACTGATATTGTAATTAGAAAAATTCTTTTATCACTAAATATCATCATCTTGATAACCTAAAGTGTCCTTCGATGTTGTTTTTCGCTTAAAAAGTGGCGCAATTCTACTAGTGTATAATGAAAATTCTACTATTTGAACAGTGTTTTACTTCTTACACATATTATTGCATGATGCTATATATAAACGTGTAATAATCTCTGAAAATTATATACAACACACACACAAAGGCGTAGCGTAGAACGACTGGGTTTATTTACAAGAAATTTCCGTTACAACTTTCATGTTGCCATGAAATTAATAAAAAGTTATAGTTTGGTTTATATAACGTCATTCTCGAAAGCGATACATATTATGTTATACAAGTGCTAATTCTTAAAGGCAGTCATTATTTAAAATCAGAATATTTACTAATATTAAAAAAATACAGCTTAATCTGCAAATCGAACTAATAATATCATTTCATAATATTTTAAACAGGAGGGTGTGTTTTTAGTACTGTTTTTATTTTATTTATTTCATGATTATAAAAATAGAATTTTGTAATCGATTTTTCTCTCCCTTTGACTTCAAATTTTCTAAACTCGAGAGACAATATATAGTTTTAATATGTCCAAATTTCATTTACCTATTAATCATTGATTAACTCAAATTTAAATTTTTCCATGGCGACACCTCTTAATGAATTTGAGAAGCCATAAACCTTAAGAACAAGAAGTAGAAAATAGCAGAAATAAAAAATTCAACTGTACATTAAAAAATCAATTTTAAAAGTTGTGCTTATTAAATTGATTTTCTGATATGTGTAAATCAATTTTCAAAACATTGGATAAAATTAAGGGAAGCTTGTGAAATTTAATGAAAAGACAACAAAACAGACAGATGAAAAGAACAAAGTAAAGTATAGTATTCTATTTATTTTGCTCTTAGAAATACTAACAGCACAAAATGCCCAACTATATTATTGCTCTATTCTCACCATATTGCACTGCATTCGGAATATCGAACAATTTCGTGAAGATACAATTCGATATCTTGTTTCAATAGGTAAAATCATTCATCGCAATATATGCATTCACTTTCAGGCATGGTCGCAGCTTTAGACAAATCTGTTGGAGACGTGTTCCAGGCTCTTCACGACAAAGACATGCTCTCCAACAGTATCATCATCTTTTCCTCTGACAACGGTGGAGAAACGAATGCAGCTGCTGGTGGCTACAGCTCAAACTATCCGCTGCGTGGGAAAAAATATCATGTTTGGGAAGGTGGAATCAGAGTAAATGGTTTCATCTGGAGTCCACTACTCAAACTTCAAAAACCTCGGGTCTCCATGCAGTTAATGCATATTTCTGATTGGCTACCTACACTCTATTCTGCTGCTGGTACGTTCTCAGTTTCATGTGATAACATTAAGATTTCATAGCTACTGTCACGATATTGTACAGATATTCCTGAAACTCACAGCCGGTCTCGAATGCTGTTAATTTTTACAATAAATGATTAAAATATTACAGGTAATATTCTGCTAATGATGAGTTGATTCTCTGTAATCTTATATGGATATATAAGAATTTTGTTGATATCGTCAAGCAATAATACAAGCATCCCCCAAAAAATGGTACTGGCAGACTGTAGCTGAAAATTCCCATAATCTTCATGTCTTCCATGGTTATATTTTAAAAAGCTTTACTTAGACGGAAATTCTCACAATGTGCTGTTAGTTCTGATGACAGAAAGGATAGGTTTTAAGACTGCTTGAAGGTTAACTTGAATTTATATCACCATGAAAATGTTCCCCATCTCTAATGTTTTAAGTTTATGCTCATAAAATATGTCCCAAAAAAGTAAAAAAAAATTATTTTCCTAAATATTACACCCATACATACTTTATAAAATATAAATTCATTAAATGAGATTTTAAAAAATTGCATGAGAACACATTGGTGTTTGTGAAAGTTGATGATAAAAATGCTTTTTTTAAATATTATACGACAAAATAGAGTAAGAGTGACAGTTATTAAAATATCTTTCTTAGATGCATCTCTCCATATATGAAATTTCACTCTTCTATTAACAAAATTTGCAGATATATGAGTATTTCTAAATATAGATGAATTTAAAATAAATTTCGATAAAAATATTTGTTCAAGAAATCAAAATTAATTTAGAGCAGAAAAACTGTCATATACAGATAATACTCCATTATTATATGAAATTCAATCATAATGACTTAATAAATTTGCTAATCACATATATAGTATAAAAAATTCTAAAGTTCGGTTCAGTGTTGCAAGCAAACGGCTCGGGAAAGAAAAGAGATCATATCTTTAACACAAACATTTATTTGAGACACGTACACACATGTTACGACACAATACAAATATTTAAGTTCAACTGCTTTTAAACTTTCAAAAGGGGAATCTAAAAAGGAACTTATAGTTCCGCGAAAGTTTGGCTGTTTTCGCCATCGAAGTCTAAAACAAAATTCCAAAATTCTCAGGTGAGGAGTTCAATTTTTATACTGGCGAGAGCGCCGTCTATAGGATGTTTCTAAATTTTCTACAATAGACATTCAGTTTGATTGGTTAGTAACTGTAATTTCGATATAATGAAAAGGGAAAAAAATTAACATTTCACGCACCTCAGAAAAGTAATAAAATTTTAAACGAAAAAAAAAGTTTTTAATTGGGCATGCGATATTCAACCTTCCTAAAAAATCATTTATTTCTGTAACGAGGAACATTTTGGAAAATTGATTATTTAACATTGAAATCGTAACGCTGCATATAATCGTAATACATATAGTCGTTGCTCCATTTTTTATGCAATAGTAATACAGATGCATGTGCATGTAAATGTTGTTCGTAGAATACAAACTTTATAAAGATATTATTTATGTTCATTTTAATCAAAGTTTGTAAATATTCCAATTATCTATTATTAAACTATATTTTTAATTCCATAAAAGTTACTAAAGGCTATTATTTTCTGATTCTTCCTTTTTAATAATATATTGTGATATGCATATTATTTCTGAAATATCAAGAAAGGGCACTTTCAAATATTAGTCTTCTGTAAAAAAAAATGGTTTAAGTCAATAAATTTTCATTATAATATACCTGTAAATTTTGTAGACAGTAGCATAAAACTAGTGTATAGATAAATATAAAAAAAACCTTTCACTTACAGATACTTTTATATAATAATAATATCTACAACATCCAAAGAGTATTCGTATAATTACCATCCTAATTTCTTTAAAAAACTGAAATTATGCGTCTATATGCAATATTATAGAAAAGAGCGTTTATTCCACATTTTGAGATACACTTTCCTTTAATTAACTACTTTATTAATTAATTAAATAATTTCACAAACAGCATTTTAAAGATCTAGCAGTAGGCGTTACATTTTTTACGTGAATCATAATACAAAGCACCCAAGTTCATCAGCCACTATTTCATTTTTTTTTTTTTTTTTTGAAATTTCTGGAAATGACTTATTAGTTCTTTGACAGATTTAATTGATTTTTAGTTTAGATTTTCAACTGTAATTTGAGTAGTTTTTTTTTTCACTTCCTACCATTAGTTTACAATCTTACTATATAT